>JAJOOR010030230.1:0-15564 GCA_036250505.1 Solanum acaule | reverse complement strand
AATCTGGACAGACCCCTTGCTTGGGTAAAAGGATTGAAACCTTCCATACAGTCATTAATTATTTAAGAATTTGTATATATTTCGATTCGGATTGGTTTATTAAATTCGGATGTTAACAAGCTAGATTGAAGATGACCGCGCGGACTACCGCCTGTCTTCTGAGATCCTGTTTCGTTGGTATTATTATTGAAAAACGCGTACACTTAACTCATATTGTCCAAATGTCAATTTGATTATGATAATTTAGCATTTAATAACATAGGCACACGACCATGCTTGGATGAGATTGACCAACTTTTTATTTATTCCATATTTGATCCAAATAGCTTTTTTGACCTTATAAATTAGCTACTATATTATTATTAATAAATTAATTATAATTAATTAATACAATACACGTGCAAAACACATACACTTAACTAATATTGTCAAAATGTCAGCATTCAATAACATAGTCACACGACCATGTTTGGATGAGGTTGACCAACTTTTTATTTATTTCACATTTGACCCAAATAGATTTTTGACCTTATAAATTAGCTACTATATGTTATTATTATTATTAATAATAATAATTAATTAATTAATGCAATACACGTGCAAAACACATACACTTAACTAATATTGTCCAAATGACAACATTTAATAACACAATCACACGACCATGTTTGGATGAGGTTGACCAACTTTTTATTAATTTCATATTTGACCCAAGTAGCTTTATTGACCGTATAAATTAGCCACTTTGGGGCCTTCTCTTTCAGTCATTGTATTGTTCATACACTTACACAACACTCTAAGCTACTGTTCCGTTTAAGGCAGAGAAGAGACTCCTTTTAAAGATGGGAAGAAAAATTGAGATAAAGAAAATAGAAGAGATGACGAAACGTCAAGTCACATTTTCTAAGCGACGTAGTAGTTTACTAAAAAAAGTGGAGGAGATTGCGATTTGCTGTGACGTGGACGTGTTGTTTGTCGCGTTCTCGCCTTCTGGTCGGCTCAATAAATTCTGTAGCCAACAAAGGTATTGTATTTATGATTTCGAAAAAAAAATATACGAATTTTCCGTTATGCCGTGCTAGTTATTAATCTATAAAACTATTATCTTGATTAACTTTTTTTTTAACTAAATTGACACTTTTGTAGAGTTGAAGACATGCTTCAGCGTTACCTTAAGCTTCCAGTTGAGCGGAGATTGACGTACATGAACATTTCCTAAATCTTCTTGATTTTTTTTTTTAAATCTATTTGTAACTTATATAATGTAGCACTAACTTATGAGTTTTTTTTCTTTTGTTGGGGTTAGTCACATGGCCGATGTTAAGGTACTTTACTCTTTTATATATTTATTATTGATATGTATTTGTAGGACTTTTCTATTTTCTAAAATTATGTCTTGTTTCTATTAATGTGGATTAATTCGTCTAATTTTTATATGATAATGAAATTTGCTAAAGTTTGAAACGAAAATTAGTACTCGTTCTTATCCATTTCAATTTGTTTGTGTTATTTTTTTTTTTATTTTTTTTTTCCGTTTTAAAAAGAATGTGTCAAGTTAGGTCTTGAGTGTAACCCGCACCTCAAAAAGAGAAAGATTGTCCAAACCTTATAAGGAGCCGACAAGTTTATTTATTCGCCGATATGGGACACTTCATTCCTTCATCACCCCTTTACACCCAGATACAAACATTCTTTATCCAGGATTTCACTGTATCGCCCCCCTCACACCTAGACCTAGACATTTTTATCTGGGATTCCATGGTATCACCCCCCAAGCCCATATTTGGATATTTTTTATTCAAAATTTTACTGTCCGATTCGGAGTGTGACATTCATGGATGGGGGAAGGAGGGGGGAGGGGTATTTCCACCCCACAACTATTCCATTTCCTGAGGCCTACATCAAGTCGGACTCTTATACCATGTTTAGTTAAGTTTTAGGCATAACTAATTACACCCCAAAAGCTAGTTCATAGGAGGAGGATTGTCTAATGTTTTATAACGAGACCAGAATTTTAGTTATTCACCGATGTGGGACATTTAACGATCTTTCATCATAATATTTTTTTTCTTTTTCGATAATTTTTTAATTTCAACTTTTCACAACACATGTTTATAACCACAAAATTAAAGGATATTTTGACACATTCTACCTCTCTTTAATTTAAGATCGTAAGATACAAAAGTGTTATTAATTTATTAAATTGTATCAAGATGAAATCAGACAAACAAATTAAATTGAGTGTGTATTAATTAAAAGATTCTGAAAATGACATCCTCAAAATTAACGAAATACTAAGTGACTTTTAACTTGTTTTAATTCATTCAACAAAACAAGTTTGACTTAAGTAAAAAAGTGTATAATTGAGAGAGTTGTAATATTTTTTTAAAATTATTGATATCAATTTGACCCATTTTAAACTAGTTTCACTTCATTTTTTTTGGGTATATTTATGAAGGAGAAGGTGGCAAAATTGAGGCAATTGAATCACATCAGAGGAGATGTTAGCAAGCTACACCTTCTTGATAAACAGTTTGAATCTCCTCTCTTTCTCACCTTTTCCTTTGTTTACTTTATTCTCTCTCTTTAATTATATTGTGTTTCGATATTATTTACAAATAAATGTAAATTTTAAAAGTATGTGTATAAGAAGATTAAAGAACGACGAAATTGAATGAAAAGAGAATTAGGAGCTTTATTTTAAAAGAATAATTTGAAAATTAGAAAAGATGTTACGGATAAATGAATAAAATCTTCAATTAAATTAAATGTGCTAATAAAATGAAAATCTATAAATTGATAGGGGTGACAATTTAATACAGAATATGCAGATAAGTTAATTTGACTAACTTATAAACTCAAATAATCATATGGATATTATTGTTATTAATATTAATACTCTCCATATCGGACCAAAGAGATAAAAAAATCAGCCAAAGCATAATTAACAAAATTTATTTTGACCAGGGAAAAATATAGACAAGCATATGTGTAAGTGTGACACAATCACCACCACCAACAAGCTTGATATAATCTCATGAGTAGGGTCTAAGGAAAGTAAGATATATACAACCTTATTTCTACCTTTATGGAATTGTGAAGTTGTTTCTGATTGACCATCAAACATCAACAATCCTGCTGCATTATTCAGACTTGAGACTGATAATATGAGCGAGCTCAAATATGGCAAGTTATATAAGCGTTACAATATTTTGATTTACTGAAATGTTAGATACTACCTAGTACCTCATACTTGATTTCTCTTTTGTATTAAGTGAAATTCATGACTTTCTTACTAATGAATTAAATTTTATCATGATGCTTCCTCTGGATGTTTCAACCTGTTGCCGGTGTCTTAATTTCTATAGGATTGAGGTGAGCACAACTTAATTTGATATCTCTCTTATGAGTTGTTTTTTCTCTTTTCAATCTACCCTTGCTATTCTAATTAGTAGTGTGTAAATTAAGTGTTGATTAATCATTCTAGAGCCAATGAAGAAAGTCATAAAGTCATTTTCACTTGAAATTTTTTGATGCAGAATTTGGAGCTACAAATCAAGAAAAGCACATTGGAATTACAGATTGTGGATGCTAACATAAGGTCATTTGATTTAGTATCGCAAGTGTTTTACTTATAATTCTTCTTAATTATAATCTCATGGTTTAATACATTGACGTCACCTTGATCTTTCATTTAGACATTATATTATAGAGTATTTCAATTGTCTAAATGTAATATACTACTAAGTTAAAGAAATTGTCAATATATTCTGCCTAACAAGATGATTATGCAGGGATTACGAATCAGGAGCGGAACAAGAGCCTTCTCTTCATCAACTCTGTTGGTGTGAGAGTAACTTGAAACTCTCTCTCCAAAAAGTCTTGGCTAGAAAAGTTTGTTCTTCCACCAATTAATTTTTCTTGATTTGACATTGAAGAATAATGCGAAATCACAATTTTCAAGAAAGTACTTACTTTTCTTAGAAATAATGTAAAATCTCAATTAATGTCAAATGAATTTTGATTAGATGGAATTGGAGAAACAAGGAAATATGGATGTTCACTCTGCTGCACAACAAATGGTTCCTCACCAGTTTGATACTAATAATTGGATTAGTCCATTCAGGTCATTAATTTTTTTCACATGATATTTCCTTGAGAAAAATTCCCTCTCCTTTCTCCTTTTGGTTTCATTATTTCGTTACTATTGCAGTTCAACTATTCAAAGTAGCCTATATCAAGATTCGATGGACAAAGAAAAGAGAGTAGCAAACAGTTCTAGCAATTACACATATACCCCTTCCTTTGCTAGTTCTTCACAGTTAGGGAATATGTCATTTTCTCAAAACTCATCGCCTTTTACCCCATTGCAGGTAACACTTTCTAGGATCTCCTAAAAAATGGAGATATTTTCTTTTAAAAAATTTGATATTATTTATTTTATCTGTACAATAGTGCCATCAACAAAACATGATTGTAGATGTTCAGCAGAATCCATTACAAATATTTGGACAATCACAAGTATATTAATATTTTTGAAATATTATTTCTTATTAAGATCTCCTTGAAGAGATGAGATTTTAAAAATGTTTTTTGATATATTATTTTATCTGCAAAATAGAGCCAACAACAAAACATGGCAGCAGATGTCCAACAAAATCCAACACAAACATTTGAACAATCACAGGTACATTAATGTTCTTGATTGTTAAGATCTCCTTAAAGAGACTATTTTATTTTTATTTTTTTGGAATTTTGATATAATTATTTTCATCCTCACAATAGAGCCAACAACAAAACATGGTAGTAGTTGTCCAACAGAATCCAACACAAACAATATTAGGAAAAGCACATGTACATTGATATTCCTGAAATATTATTCCTTGTTAAGATCTCCTTAAAGAGATGATATTTTTTAAAATTTTGATATTATTATTTTTATTTGTGAAATAGAGCCAACAACAAAACATGGTGGTAGGTGTCCAAAAGAATCCAACACAAACATTTAGACAATCACAAGTACGTTAATATTCTTGAAATATAATTTTTTGTTAAGATCTCCTTAAGAAGATGAAATATTTTTTTGAATGTTGGTATAATTATTTTATCCGCTTAATAGAGTAAGCAACAAAACATGGTAGTGGATGTCCAGCAGAATCCAACACTAACATTTGGACAATCACAGGTATATTAATATTCTTAAAATATTATTCTTTGTTAAGATTTCCTTAAAGAGATGCGATTTTTTTAAAATTTTGATACTATTATTTTTATCTGCAAAATAGAGCCAACAACAAAACATGATGGTATATGTCCAACAGAATTCAACACCAGCATTTGGACAATCACAAGTACATTAATATTCTTGAAATATTATTTATTGCTAAGATCTTCTTAAAAAGGTGAGATTTTTTTAAAATTTTTGATATAATTATTTTTATCTGCACATTAGAACCAACAACAAAACATGGTAGTAGATGTCCAGCAGAATTCAACACAAACATTTGGACAGTCACAGGTACATTGATATTCTTGAGATATTATTCCTAAAAAATCCTATCCCCTCCCTCCCCGCCCTTGCACTAAACTAGTTAACTCATATTTTTCAGGCACAATTGACTTTTGGTGAAAGTATTGACAACTCTCTCACAAATTTCTGGCACAATATTTGCCCTTCCACAAGGTTTTTTTCCGATATTCATACATTTAATTATTATTCGCAAGATAATATTTTATCTATTTAAAAATATGATGACATTAGAGTTATAACGATCAATGCATAACTCTATATGAGATCAAATTATTATCATAAAAGAGACCACATAAATAGTAATAATATCATATACAATAAGTCAACGAAATACATTTTATTTATTTTTGTTGGTATTGTTGTTCTTTAACATGGTCTCTCTCTCAGGCATGTCTCGAGTCCACTCGCGAATACGGGTACACAATTGAACACTCCCTCCCAATTAGGGTTGGAGTATGCCCATTCAAATTGGAATATCAACTTGAACAATAACAACAACATAAATCACATCATTCAACAGAATGATCAATCCTCAATTCAAAGTGATGTAATAGCTTCAAATGTTAATGGATTTAACTTTCCCATGGAGGTTAGTTCAAAGCTCTATTCTTATTATTATTGATTGATTAACTTTATTTGTTTGTTTATAAATTTATATTTGTGATATTATTCACACAAAACTCACTTTAAATATTTTGTCACAATAATCAGGAGAATACCATGGGAAGCAATGAATACTTTAATGAAACAACACATGAGAATGATGCATGGGAATGGGATGATGTTTTTCCTCAATGAAGCTTTCAATGGAGATGACTTTTAAATTTAGATTGATCAATGAATGACAAACAAACTTTTTTTTAATATAGTTTCTTTATCTTTGGTCCATTTTAAAGACCACAGACTTGATGTTTTAGCTTTTTATTTACTTATTTCAGTATGCAAGATATCATCTTTATGTATGTAGGGTGACCTATATATATTAAAGTGAATAACAATAAGTACCTATGAATGTTAGAAATAAATTGTGTTAGCAACCATCATGTGTATTAATACTTTTTTATTTTTTTGGGTATTAAGAACCCATTCTGAATTTTTTTTTCTTGAGAAGTACATATTTACCAAACATGTAAATAAGGGTCCAAGTGATTTCCTAAGAAAGGTGTGAAGCACCTTAAGAAATCTGCAAAGGCCGTTACCAATACAGTTTTGAAAATTGAGCTAAAAGTGTAACATTGTTTAGAAGTGAAAGTTTGAAAGTAGAACCAATAATCTTTCTAAACTTAAGTCAATATTTGAAGTACAAATGATTCACAATTCAACATCAGTTTATTTAGCACATAATTATCTGAGTTAATGCACTATTTTTGAAAAATGACTCTTATTCTTTGAAAATCTTTGTTTTAAACATACTTATATGAATTTAGACATTGAAATAAATAACTAATTCAACTTCAAAATCGGTTTAGTATGATACTTTGGCTTCTTGCTCAATAATTTGGGCGTTTATTTACTTCATTTTGTGTGGATTATAGATCGCCAAATATTCATATATACATGCATTTTTTTGGGATACCTCCGCAATAATTTGACCAAAAATTAACATTTAATTTTTATATAATTATATTACAAACTAATATAAATATTAGTAAACTTGTACATTATGCTCATAATAATAACTAAAGCACTAGAAATTTTTTATAATTGAAACATTAATATTTTATTAAATCATAGAAATTGCCTGACTTAAGAATATTCCAAGTAAGCAAACTCTCAATGCACTTGTAAAAATAAAGTTTATTCAATACAGCTCCATCCGCAATAATGAAATTGAAAACATTCAAACATGTTTTCATTTTTCTTCCACAAGCTTTACTGCAACAACAATAAGCTCGTGAATATGAATTTCCTTTTGTCATCTTCTGATCAGATTTTCTCCATCGCAACCATCACTAATCTGCAAAATTTTCAATAAATGACCAAGCTTGTTATTATTTGACCAGTCAATATATTATAGCTAGCTTTGGATTCAAAGCAGATTCACTATGAAAGAAATAATGTTAAAAGAGGAAGCAAAGAAACATATGAAAGTAAAAATACCTATTACTGAATGAATCAATAGACAACCAGGACAACGGGATAAGATGTCATGTCTAACTTGTGACACCAGATTTTATGTCCTTTTAGAATTAAAAGGAAATGCATCACAAAATTCAGCAGCGCGCTTACCTTGTTGTTGGCAACTTCTCTTGAGACATTTATATTCAGAAAACAATTATGAGGATAAGACTTATTAGAGATCTCAGCTGACATAGCAGTGATGATGGATATGGAATCTTCAACGCACAATATGAAATCGTTAACATTGACTTTTCGACCAATATCATCACAGTAGTGGTACAACATCAATGCAAACACAATAGTGCAATGATCAAATATGAGGACGATAATTCAACATCAACATCCAACAACAGACAATCAAAGCATATCGTCAAGTCAATCATCTCATTCGACCAATTGCCCACAATATAATCAAGTCATACAAATCAACAAGATTCTCGTCATAACCCAAGTTGTTTAACAAGGTCACATCATCAATTTACAATACACAAATTCTCATATGAAATCCCTTCATGAATTCCCATTACTCCCAATCATACCATGACATTCAAGGTTCAATAAACTCAATGAAAAGTCAAGAAGCCCACTTGCCTTAATTAATCAAACAATCACTCCGAAACTTGAGCTTTCCCCTTTTGTTGAGTCTCCAATTCAACACAATCTATTCAAATAAGTAATCACAATAAGATTTTGGGACTGTTAGCACCCATATCAAGAGTTTTGGAAAATGAGGTCAAATCGACCCAAGAACCCAATTCCGAAAATGAGGCTAAATCTGGAAATTTAATTAAAAATTGTGTTACCCAAACCATTTGGAAACCAACCGTGAAAACCAAATAAAAAATAGAGTTGGAATCATTCTTAAATCACCAATTTATCAAAAGCCTTAAACATTTTCAAAAACCTTCGAAGGTTGGACTAACCACTCAATCTTAATCACCAAAATCATGAATAAATCAATGGGTAAAAGAGTTGGGGGAGTTAGAAATAGTTACCCAATTGATGAATGTTGAATAACCCTTTTGAAATCGCCAAAGCCGAGCTCTCAATATTAAAAAAAAATGGTGAATCGGGTTGAAACCCCAATTTTGAGAAAACATTCCGCCAAGGTGAAAATTACTCTTCACGATCTAAACTCGATGTTCTAGACTTAATAAAACCATCGAAACATGAATCAAGATAAAGCTATTGAATCACGCCCAATGTCAATTTTTACGTAATCTTCACTACAAGAAAAGTGTGAATTACATGGGAATTTTCTTGGGAATTAGTATGAAAATCCATAGGAAACTTATTTTCCTGCAAATTTTTATACTAATCCCCGGGAAAATCCATAGGTAATTCATACTTTTCTTGTAGTGCTTTCACATATCAAGTTTCAACTACCATTTAAACCGTCATATACCCCATGCCAAAACTTAGAGAAATTCTTTGTCACCCCAATAATTCTATATACCATAAGCACAGTGGCATAGCCACATGGTGATAATTGGACACCCTTCGTCGAAAAAATATACCATAAATACAAGCAAACTGATATACGAAATGATTATATAATATATTTTGGACTCCCTTAACATAACAAGCTGCTATTTCTGGACATCTTTTGTGAAATTCCTAACTCCACCACTGCATAAGCACATAACCTCTATTTACCATCAAGTATCTATGTAATGCATCATAACATTTTGGGTAGTCCCATCAACATAGTGGTTTCAATCCTCTTGAAATCCTCAATAACTATGTAGAACTGTAGGTCTATACCATATATAGCACCCCCATAAGCCATCTACCATAATTCAAATAAACCAAACCAACATAAGAACGTAGAATCTTCCATATATCATTGTTTGTTATCCAAACCGGAACCCAATATACATAAAGGTCGCTGATAAACCCCTAGTAAGTCTGTGCCAAACCAGTTCAGATTATATAATCATATCTGAACTCAAAGACAAAAATTCATACAACCTTCAACTCCAAACAAAGGGTCTACACGAGATGTATTAATATTCCTTCACTTTTCTTGGATTCTTCCAATGATGTAAATTCCAAATATCTTGAACTCTTTAATATACGAGACTCTTGTTCCTTTCGCTAAATTGCTTACCAATCTAATCCTTAGACCAACAATCCATGTGAAACCCTTCCTTATATCCTTTAACAATTAAAAATAGTAAATATTACGATCCAAACCATGAACGCTTGAAACCTAGTTTTTCTTTTCTTGGAACCAGCTTGCTCTAATTTTCTCTAAGTGCTAAAGAACGTAAAAAGGTGGTTTAGCATCTGATTATAGTGGGTGGTTTCAGAAAGTTATTATGTAATAGAAAGCTTAGGCAATGATCAGTTGGGAAGGTGTAATGACTCTTAGTGGGGGAGTTGCCAGAGGAATGAGGTAAGTCATGACTTGGGGATATAGTGTGTAAGTCCAAAGTGGTGGTGCTTGGTAGTATGGATGATGTCTTAAAGGTCAGGATGGATAACTTAAGTCTTATGCTTCTTTGATATTTTGCATGTTATTATGTGGTGAATTCGGGTCGATCGATGACGCCTTTCAATACACTTTGTTTGTACTGATACTACTCTTACTTTGCCACGTGGCATAGTCTTATGATGGAGTTGCGTCTTATTACTTTCAAATCTTGTACTCTTAAACAGTGGCGGACTCAGGATTTTCGTTCAGGGGGTTCGAAAAATAAAAGTATAAACGTGTAAATAAGACTTTAGAAATGGGAACCTTGATTTTTTTGGGTTTAAAACCACACTTTTAGCACGTTTTTGAAAGTAAAAAAAAAACACTAAAAAAAAAAGGAAAAACAAAACTGAAAATTTAAAAAAAAACTAAAACTGAAAAAGAAAAAAAATAAAACGCTTTCACTGAGATTCAAACTAGTGAAGCACAACTTAATTTCTAAGGGACTTGCCACTGCGCCATCATCTTCTCTTTGTTATTAAGGGGGTTCAAAATATATATATCTATAGAAATACAAAAAAATTACTTAATATATACAGTGTAATTTTTTGCCGAAGGGGTTCGGGTGAACCCCTGGAGACCACGTGGGTCCGCCCTTGCTCTTAAAAGCTCTTGTCCCTGTTTAGACAAGTTCCTTGGGTGCCCTGTATTTCTCAAAAGTACTTTATTTTTAATTAAGTTTGAGAATGTTTAAGTATTTAAATAAGGTGATTAGTTTATAATTGTCCACTTATGCATTACATGTTTTAGATTGGGTGCAAGAGTTCTCTTATCTAGGTGTTAGAGTAGGTGTTCTTACGATCCGGCGGTTTGAATTGTGACATTATCATACTTAAAAAAAAAAGATTCTTTTTGAAAATATATTGGATAGGATGACTCGAAAAAGGTAGTGAAATAGTAATATTTTTCTTTATATTCTGTCGTTTTTATTTTTCAATTGTTCTTAGATAAATGTTATTCTTTATTAGTATTCTTTTATGAGACTATTATTTATGATATGAAAGAGTAAAATATGAGGTGAGTATATTAATTTATATATAGGGATACGTATAATGTAAAACCTCTTGGTAGAGCACTTTCATTTTTCTTCCATTGTAACTTCAGGTTGTCATCTTCTATTTTATCATTATCCTTTTTTTTATTGTTAATTTCTATGATCATTTATAATGTAATTTTGTCTTTCCTTTACCTTATTGTTTAAGAGTGTGTTTTCACTTATCAATACTTACATAATTTGGATTTTAATATTAATGACAAAATTTTATTCACTACATTTGATTTTGTTCCTTAATTGTTTGTGTGATTCTGAGTTATAATGTTCCTTTTTAAGTACATTTTTTATCTTACAATTTTATGTTATTTTATTTAAAAAAATTATACAATGATTAAAACATACACAATATATATATATATATATATATATATATATATTATTATTATTTAATGCAATACACGTGCAAAACGCGTATACTTAACTAATATTATTCAAACATCAAAATTATTATGATAATTTTGCATTTAATTACAAAGTCACATGACCATGTTTGGCTGAGGTTGACCAACTTTTTATTTATTTCATCGTTGACTCTAATAGCTTTTTTGACATTATAAATTAGCTATTTTAGAGCCTTCTTTTCCAGTCATTCTATTATTCGTACACTTCACGCAACACTCTAAGATATTGTTCCTTCCAAGAGACGAAAGAGACTCCCTTGAAAGACCTTCAAGATGGGTAGAAAAATTGAGATTAAGAAAATTGAAGATATAACAAAGCGTCAAGTTACATTTTCGAAGCGACGTAGTAGTTTACTAAAGAAGGCGAAAGAGATTGCAATTTCCTGTGATGTGGATGTGTTGTTGGTCGCGTTCTCCCCTGCTAACCGTCTTAGTAAATTTTGTAGCCAAAATAGGTATTGTATTTACGAACCGACAAAAATTCCGTTACGTTGTGCTTGTTATTGATCTATATAAAACGATTAGCTAGATTAATTTTTTTTTTACTAAATTGCTACTTTTGTAGAATTGAAGACATTCTTCAACGCTATATTGAGCTTCCGATTGAGAGGAAATTGATGTACGTGAACTAACCCTAAATTTCTTCTATTGATTTTTTTTTTAATTTAGCTATTAGTAACTTATATACTATAGCACTAACTTATGAATTTTTTTTTTGTTGGGGTTAGTTATATGGCCGATGTTCAGGTACTTTGCTCTTTTACATATTTATTGTCGATCTATATTTGTAGTAATTTTCTAACCTTATATCTTGTTTTTATGAATGTGAATCAATTAGTCTAATCTACAAATGAATATGAAATAAACTAAACGTTGAATTGAAAATTAGTAGTCGCTCCATTTTAATTTGTTTGCATGAATTTGTTTTAGTTTGTTTAACAAAATGTGTCAAGTTAGGTCTTGAGCTTAATTCATACACCAAATGCTAACTCAAAGGGAGAAAGATTGTCTGATCACGATTTCATTCCTTACACACACACACCACACCCAGATCCAGACATTTCGTATCAAATATTCCATTTATCACATACACACACCCAGATCCAGACATTTCGTATCCAGTATTCCATTTATCACACACACATACACACCACACCCTGATCCATATATTTCGTATCCAGTATTCCATTTATCACACACACACACACCTTTTATCCAGACATTTTTTTTTTATCTGTGATTCCATTTATCGCCCCCACTCCAGATCCAGACCAAGGGTAGTTCCACCCGCGCAACTGCCCATTTCTTAGGACCCACATATAGATTGCCTCTAATATTATATCAAGTTAATTAGGTCTTGAGTCTAAATTATACTCTAGTTCAAAGAGAGGAGGATTACCTTGTCGGAGGCCATTAATCACCGATGTAGGACATTCAATCCTTCATCAAAATTATTTTTAATCCTCTTTGGCTATTCTTTAGTTTAAATTTCCAACATTACATATTTCTTACCACAAAATTAAATGATTATTGATAGCTTTTAATTTCCAAATGTCTTTAGTTTAAGATCATGAGTTAAAAAAAATCTTAATTACTTTATTAAATCGAGTCAAGAAAAAATTAAACAAACAAATTAAAATGGAGTGAGTAATAATTAAAAATTATGAAACTGATATATCCTCAAAATTAACGAAATACTAAATGATTTTTAACTAGTTACAATTAGTTCAAGACAATAAGTTTGACTTATGTCAAAAAGTGTATAATTGATAGAGTTGTAATAAATTTAATTATTGGGATCAGTTTCACTCACCATTTATTAATATATATTTTTTGTTGTATAAATGAAGGAAAAAGTGGCAAAATTGAGGCAATTGAACCATATAAAGGGAGATATTAGCAAGCTATACTTTCTTGATAAGCAGTTTGTATCTCTTTTCTTTCTCATTTCTTCCTTTGATTAATTTATTGTCTCTCTCTAGTTTTATTTTGTTCAATGTTATTTACAAAAAATGTAAATAAAAAAAAGCATATGTATCAGGAGATTAACGAACAACGAAAATGGAATGAAGAGAGAATTATGAGTTCTATTTTGAAAAGAATACTTTAGCATTACTTTACTTACAAGACCATATATATAAGTGTTACACCACCGCCACCATCACCATCATCATCACCATCACCAACAAGTTTAGTGTATTTCCATAAGTAGGGTCTAGGAGACTAAGTACGTAATCTTACTCCAACCTTTATATATAGGGTACATAAATTGTTTCCGATTGACAAATTGCCTCCTTCATTATCCGTGGTTGAGACTGACAATATGAGCAAGCTCACAGAAGTAGAGTTATATAAGCGTTGTACAATATTAATTTATCAAAATGTTAGATACTACCTAGTTCCTTCATCATACTTGTTTCTTTTGTATGAAGTGAAATTAAGTGAAATTGACTCTCACTAATGAATTATATTGTCTCATGATGGCTGCCTTTGGATGTTTCAACCTGCTGTTGGTATCTTAATTTCTACAGGATTGAGGTGAGCATAATTTAATCTGATGCCTCTCTTATAAGTTCTTTTTATATTTTCAATCTATCCTTACTATTCTAATCAGTAGTTTGTTAGTTAAGTGAGACATTGAAATAGAAATTTAGAAGTCTTAACAAATAAATGTCAATTAATCATTATCTATCTATGAGGAAGGTTGATAAAGTCATTTTAACGTGAAATTCTATGATACAGAATTTGGAGCTACAAATCACGAAGAGCACATTGGAATTGCAGATTGTGGATGCTCATATAAGGTCATTTGATTTAGTATCACAAGTGTTTTTCTTTGTAGTTCTTAATTATAACATCATGATTGAATACATCGAAGTCACCTTAAACTTTCATTTAGACATTTAAAGTATAGTCTATTTCAATTGTCTAAAAGTAATACTCTAATAAATTAAAAAAAGTTATCGATATTTTTTGCCTAACAACATGATTTTGCAGGGATTACGAACCAGGGCCAGAAGAAGAGGCTCCTCTTCATCAGCTTTGTTGGTGTGAGAAGAACTTGCAACTATCTCTCCAAAAAATCAGGGATAGAAAAGTTTGTTCTTTCACCAATTTTTTTTTTTCATTTATCATTCAAGAATAATGCGAATTTACAATTTTCAAGAAAATAAATATTTTTCTTAGAAATAATGTAAAACCCCAATTAATGTCAAATAAATTATGATTAGATGGAATTGGAGAAACAAGGAAACATGGATGTTCACTTTGATGCACAACAAATAACTCCTCAGCAATTTGATACTAATAATTGGATTAATCCATACAGGTCATTAACATTTTCACATGATATTTCTTTACAAAAAATCTCTCTCCTTTTCCCTTTTTGTTTGATTATTATTTCGTTATTATTATAGTTCAAGTATCCATGGGAGTATGTATCGAAACTGGATGGACAAAGGAGAGAGAGCAGCAAACAATTCTAGCCATTACACATATACCCCTTCCTTTGCGAGTTCTTCACAGAGTGGGAATATACCATTTTCTCAAAATCAAAACTCATCGCCTCATATTCCATTGCAGGTAACACTTTTTAAAAATGCAGTAACTAAGATATCCTTAAAAATGAGATTTTTAATTATTTTTATTATTATTATTATTATTATTATTATTATTATTATTATTTTTATCTTTATTTGCACAATAGAGGCATGAACAATACACCATGGTAGATGTCCAACAGAATCCACCACAAACATTTGGACAGTCACAGGTACATTAATATTCTTGAAATATTATTTCTTGTTAAGATCTCCTTAAAGAGAAGAGATATTTCTTTTTTAATTTTGATATAATTATTTTTATCCCCCCAATAGAGACAACAACAGAACATGATAGTAGATATCCAACAGAGTCCAACACAAATATTTGGACAATCACAGGTACACTAATATTCTTGAAATGTTATTCTTTGTTAGATCCT
>JAJOOR010030228.1:0-14419 GCA_036250505.1 Solanum acaule | reverse complement strand
AAGTTTAGATTATGATATTTAAGTCCATTAGGTATTTAAGTTGTTAATTTTAGTATTTACTTTCCTAGTCCTTAACAATAGTTATTTTATTTACTTTCCAGTCCTAAATTCTGTTGTGGAATGGGGACAGCTGTCGTACTATTGTACTGATCCTAAAGGATTATATATCCTTGTAATACGTTGAGGAAGGGCATGAGAAAATTACTAAAATTTCTTTTTTTCTTCCTTCCTTTCTTCTTACTGCTTATTCTTAGTCTTTGTAGCAAGAATCGCCTCTTGTTACAAATTGGTGATAGTTTTAAGTAATGTATGTAGCTTATTTGGTGTTTTTATTTTCCGTGATCGTTATATTGTAAATGATTTGGCTGGGTATATGTTTTTTTGTTACAAAAAATTGGTGTTTATTTCTTGAATTTTAATTTGAAATCTGACAATATTAAGGTTATATGATTATATATGACGGATTATTTTAAGTCGTCTAAAGCATGAAGATCGAAGTTGAAATTGGGTAGATACTGTGGTGTAATCGATAGTATATATTAACTTGATATTCATCTGCCAATTTGCGATTACTTTGAGGTATCTATTATGGTGTAATTGTGAGGGTTTTTAAAGGTTATTATGACAGTGTATATTATTGTATTTTCGTGGATTATTTGGTGAAATTGATGGTAAATTTTGAGTCATGATTTAACGCCAAACTTCGGTGAATTGTTTTGGTAAATGATTAGGTTTAATTGATAGTGTTTGTTGTAATAATATAGTGATAAACAATATTGTATATTATGTTTTAAATGAACACCATCACACTTTAGTTTTTATTGTTATATTTTGCTGGTTCAATTGATATATATATAATGGTATATGTATTAAAGTACTTGATGGTGTAATTCTGACGGTTTAGGTGTATTATTGAAGGTTTTGTTAAGTTGATTATGACATGTATTATTGATTATATTTTGGTTGAGTATTTGGTGAAATTGAATGTCTATTTTTAGTTTTGTATTAACCCCATATTCAGTGAATTTTTGTTGGTAAATAATTAGGTGTTTATAAATAGGTTTTTAATAAACACCAACATTCTTTAACTATTTGGTATATTTTGATGATGTAATTGATGTATTTATTGGTACATACAATGATGTAATTGTTAGATTTTAGGTATATCCATAGAAAGATTACAGAAGAAATAATAAATTGGTTATATTATATGATTAGCATTTTCATTTAAGCAAAAACAATTCTGTAAACCAATATGTTTAATTTGAATACATTGAAATAACCATTCTATTTGTATGTGATATATGTGATAATACTTATATAATAAATTCACTAATTATTATGGAGATTAACTAACAATACGTTGTAATCTAACACAGGTAAGTACATTGATTATAATATTGAAGGAGTGATATATGATGCAAACACCAAATATGAAGGCTTAATTACTACTATTGCTTTCAAATTGGGTGTAGACACGATAATTTTTCATTTAGAACTCAAATATGTTTTGAGTGGTCTTTCCCCACCAATAAAGATTCATAATGATATGGGTGTCCGAGTTTATTTAGATGTTGAATGGTAGTTGCACTTTTATCAAACATTGATTAGTGTTGAACGGCTTATTCGTATTATTGGTGAGTTAATTGTAATACAAGTTGGTGTTAGAATGTGTGATTTTCAAACTATTGGATCAATATTCAAAATTTATTGGCTAGTTCTTGACTATTGGTGTAATTATCGTTGTAATGTTGGTGAGTGCATGTTAGGTTAGTACTGTGTTGTTTTCTTGATGACAAATGCAACAACATGTTCATAATAATTGGTGCTAATTATTATGGCTGAATGATGATATTATATAAGAACCTATCACTTTGAATTCTAAACGACCAAATATAATTAATAAGGGTAGTTTGACACCACAATGGAACACAATATTTTGACACATATATACAAAAAAACAATTAATGTCACGACCCAGACCGTCGTGATTGGCACCCACACTAACCCTCCGGTGGGAGAACCACTACTACAACCCAAACCAAACAACTAAAGCAAAAACTAAGGCATTTAAGGATACAAAAGCAAGTTAAATACTAAAGAAAGAAATAGGGAGTTCCCATAAACTCCAACAAAAGTCTAACAACGAACTAAACAATGCGGAATAAATAACATAGAACCTGAAAGTCAATATACCAAAACATCTAAAGTTCAACAAGTCTAAACAAGAAGGGATACAACCCCAAACTAATGCACTAATAACTAACTAGAAAGTCTAAGTCCGAAATGGTTGACATAGATGGAAGAGAACCCATGGTAGCCCGGAAGAATTGGCTCACCCTTGAGTTCGAACGATCACTGGTCTTCTAAGTGAGGTCTGTCAATAGCTGCCGAAAAATGCCCTGTACTCAACAAAAGTAAGAGCAAGTGCAATATCAGTACACAACCACAGTGTACTGGTAGGATCACACGGCTATCCCACTAAGTGTAACATAAGCAACTCAATACAACATTATAAACATGCAAAATACCGAACATATACAATATCGATTATCACATGCTCAATAATATACACAATTATGACAAGTCATTGGTCCTCTCATGGAACTCAAACCCAAACAGTTAGCATACCGGAACGTGGTACCCGATCCAATGTTTATGCCGGAATGTGGCAACCGATCCCATAATTATGCCGGAACGTGGCAACCGATCCCAATTAGTTATGCCAGAACGTGGCAACAGATCCATTCAACACACCACATTCACAATCACAAGTATCTTCTCAAGTTCTTACAAATAAGTCATGATTCATGGCATTCATCATTTATCTATCTCATTTACAACAAGTGTGATCAATAATGCAACATTCACATACATGCAAGTATCATAATGAAGAAAGAACAAACATATATCACACAATCATAGAATTACAACCATCACCTACCTCGAAACAAGCTTGAAACCCTAAGAAACTTGATCCCTCCCTTTTCGGATTCGTTCCGCTTGTTCTTGGTCTACAAAGAATCATAATGAAACGGGAATCAATAAACAATCACTAATTACCCAAATTGCTAACAATTCTATGAACCCTAGATCATGCCCATGATCCCAAGTATCCAAAATAGGGTTGTTTCTACCATAGAATCTAGATCAAAACCCTCCCTCATCGATAATTACCCATTCTATTACATTCTACGGATCGAAAAATGGATTCGAGGAGTGAAAAGTTTACCTTTAGCCTCAAGAATGGTGAAAAACTGTCAAGAGTCGCCTGGAGTTCATTCCTTAGCTCTAAAAATTGAAAAGTGCAGAATAAGGTCATTTTGGGGTTTATTTACGACCTTAAGTCGCATCTGGCCCGCCACAACGGCCCTCACCCCGCTACAGCGGCCTCGCCAAAGAAACAAAACCCAGCGCCAAAGCCGCTTACACGAAATAGTGAGCTATTTTAATAATTCCAAGACCCCCATTTCACAGCACACCTCTAACCAATGACGCTAAGAAAATCCCCTTCACGCTAAGATAGATTTCAGGAGTTCTACTCGTCCGAATTTAATTCCGTAAAGTCATACGGATTCCTTAACGAGTTATCTATCCACTCATGTAATCACAATTAGAAATAAATCACCTGATTGATACCAGATTTTCCTACACCTTAATGACTCTGATTTAATTCAAATCTGGACTAGATTGGGAAAATGCAAATACTATGAAAAAGTTTTTCGGCCCCAAATTTTTCTCCGTTGGCTTTCCATAACGACGGAACCTGGCCGTTACAATAGATACCAATTTACCCATCATTTGTTCCCAAGTGACAAACTTAGGAAAAACAGGCTAAGGAAGGGATGAAGTAGTACCTGAATTGATGAACAGTTAGGGAAACTTGTCTCGCATTTTCTTCTCGGTCTCTCAAGTAGCTTCCTCAACTAAATGATGCTTCCATTGAACTTTCACGGACTTAATCTCTTTGGTCCTCAACTTACGCACATCATGATCAAGAATTGCAACCGGTTCCTCCTCATATTGGAGGTCCTTATCTAACACAATTGAGTCCCACTTTATGATATAATCCCCATCACCATGATACCTCTTCAACATGGACATATGAAATACCGGATGAACTCCCGATAAATTAGGAGGTAAAGCCAACATATACGATACCGGTCCTACACAGTCAAGAATCTCAAATGGACCAATGTATCGCGGACTTAGCTTACCTTTCTTACCAAATCTCATCAACCATTTCATGGGTGATACCTTAAGAAGAACATTCTCACCAGTCTGAAATGTCATGTCTCTTACCTTATGATCTGCATACTTCTTCTGCCTACGTTGGGCTGCTAAAAGTTTAGTTTGGATGCTCCTTACCTTATCTTGAGCATCCTCCACTAAATCAACCCCCAAAGGTTTCACATCCCCAGCCTCGAACCATCCTATGGGTGATCTACATCCCCTCCCACAGAGTGCCTCAAATGGTGCCATATCTATGCTGGAGTGATAGCTATTATTATAAGAGAATTCACACAAAGGTAAGAACTTATCCCAATGTCCTCCAAAGTCAATCACACATGCCCTCAACATGTCTTCTAACACTTGAATAGTCCTCTCCGATTGCCCGTTTGTCTGTGGATGGAAAGCGGTACTATAAGTAAGTTGTGTGCCCAATTCATCATGCAATTTCCTCCAAAACTTGGATGTGAATTGGGTACCATGGTTTGAGATGATAGATAGGGGCACCCCATGCAACCTCACTATCTCTTTCTCATACACCTTAGCCAATTGCTCAACATTATAATCTGTTCTTATCGGAATAAAGTGGGTTGACTTAGTCAATCTATCAATCACTACCCAAATAGAATCAAACTTCCCCAAAGGGTTGGGAAGACCAACCACGAAATCCATGGCTATCCTCTCCCACTTCCATTCCAGAATTGGAATCCTTTGAAGTAAACCTGCAGGACTTTGGTGTTCATAATTACTTGTTGGTAATTTTGACACTTAGCCACAAACTCCACTATATCCTTCTTCATGCCCGACCACCAATAAATTCGCTTCAAATCTCGATATATCTTTGTCACACCCGGATGAATAGAATATCGCGAACCATGAGATTCTGCCAACAATTTCTGAATCAAGTAATCAACTCGAGGAACACAAATTCTTCCTTTAAAACTGAGCACGCCTTTCGCATCAAGAGTGGTCTCTTGTGCCTTACCAATCACAGTCTTATTTCTAAGCTCCTCCAAAATTTCATCTTCAAATTGTTTGGCCTTGATCTCATCAATGAATGTGGCCCTCACTTCAATGCTCGCTAACACCCAACCTTTTTCTGAGATGCCCAACTGCATGAACTTAGGCTCTAAGGTCTGAATTTCCTTAGCCAAAGGTCGCTTGGCTACAATCAAGCAAGCTAAACCACCCATACTCATCACTTTTCGACTCAAAGCGTCTGCCACCACATTAGCCATGCCCAGATGGTATTGAATAGTCACATCATAATCCTTGAGTAACTCCATCCACCTTCTCTGTCTCAAATTCAAATCCTTTTGAGTGAACACATACTGAAAACTGCGATGATCAGTAAATACCTCACACTTAACACCATAAACGTAATGCCGCCAAATCTTAAGAGCAAACACTATCGCTGCCAACTCCAAATCATGTGTTGGGTAATTCCTCTCATGCACTTTTTATTGATGCGAGGCATAACCTATAACATTCTTATCCTGCACCAACACAACACCCAAACTAGAATGTGAAGCATCACAATAAATAATAAAATCTTTACCTTCAACCGGTAATGCTAGAATAGGCGCGGTGGTCAAGAGAGTCTTGAGATTTTTGAAGCTCTCCTCACATGTTTCAGTCCATTCAAATGGTATCTCCTTTTTGGTCAAATTGGTCAAGTGAGTGGCAATAGAAGCAAAGTTCTTCACAAATCGACGATAATAGCTAGCGAGCCCAACAAAACTCCTAACTTCCGTCACAGATCTAGGCCAAACCCAATTATTAACCGCCTCAATCTTTTGAGGATCTACCATTACCCCTTCTTTTGAAACTACATGCCCCAAAAATGCAACCAAAGTCAACAAAATTCACACTTAGAAAATTTAGCATACAACCTTTGTTTCCCAAGAACACCTAAAACAATACGAAGATGGTTGGCATGCTATTCCTCACTTTTTGAATAGACCAAAATATCATCAATAAAGACTATGACAAAAGAATCAAGAAATGGCTTGAACACCCCATTCATTAAACTCATGAAAGCTGCAAGCACATTGGTCAAACCAAAAGACATAACCAAAAACTCATAGTGCCCATAGTGAGTTCTAAACGCCGTTTTGGGCACATCCTGAGGCCTAATTTTCAACTGATGGTAGCCAGACCTTAGATCAATCTTGGAGAAAACTGATGCACCTTGCAATTGGTCAAAAAGATCATTTATTCGAGGCAAAGGATACTTGTTTCGAATAGTGAACCTATTCAATTGCCGGTAATCTGTACACATTCTCATACTACCATTCTTTTTCTTAGCAAACAAAACTGGAGCACCCCATAGGGAAACATTGGGACGAATAAATCCCTTATCATGAAGTGCTTGGATTTGAGCCTTAAGCTATCTTAATTCTGCTGGAGTTATGCGATATGGAGGGATAGAAATGGGATGAGTACCAGGTTCTAAATCAATGCAGAAGTCTATATCTCTATCCGGAGGCATACCAGGCAAGTAATTAGGAGACACTTCTCCAAATTCTGACACCACAAGAATAGACTCAATGGATAGAGCCTCAATCTCAACATTCCTAATATGAGCCAAATAAGCCAAACAACCCTACCCTATCAATTTCTTAGCCCGAATCGAGGATATGATCTTAGCTTGCTTAGGCTTGTACATCCCTTCCAACTTTAATTTTTCCCTTCCCGAAATTTCTAGAGTTACAATTAAGTACAACATAATAGGGGGACAACCAAGTCATGCCTAAGATTATATCAAAATCAGTCATATCCAGAATCACCAAATCAGCCCAAGTCTGAAAACCCATAAACAAAATAGGACAAGCACGATAGACATGGGTGACTATGACTGACTCTCCAACTGTGGTATAAACATGGATAGGGACATCAAGTATATCATAAATCATATCAAACCTTGAGGTAAATCGCATGGATACATAAGAATAAGTAGAACCCGGATCAAATAACACATTAGTCATCCGATCACAGACAAGAATAGCACCTGTGTCACTGTGTCAGATGCCTCTGCCTCATTCTTGCCCGAAAATGCATACCACTAAGCCCTATCATCTTGACGAGCCACTTCCCTACCTGGTTTCACATTACCCCTTCCTACACGGCCTCGCTGATTACCTCCTCGCCTACCTTGTGGATGCCCTCGACCATTATTATCATTCCCCGCGGGTACCATTGCTATAGACTGCTGCTGCGCAGAATCTAGCACACGTGGGCCTGCTACCCGTTGAAGGTGCGACTCCCTGGCTATCCTGAATCAAATTATGAAGTGGAGTTCCCGAGTAATTACCTGTAGAGGTGGGTATAGCGGACTGAATTGGCTTGGCTGCAAGCGTTGGCCTCCCTGAACCCCTGGAATAAGAACCTTGAAAGTTGCCTGATCCTTTTTGCCATTGCCTTAGCCTGACCGTCTCGCCTCACCCCCTCCACGTTCTTAATATAGTCTATTACCTCATTAAAGCTCCTCCCTACAAAAGTCATATGAACAAATAATACTTGTAACTCAGAATTTAGTCCCCTAATAAATAATCGGATTCTCTCTTCCTCAGTAGTCACCAATTGAGTAGCATATCTAGACAAAGCATGAAACTTGGCCTCATAAGCAACCACAATCATACCACCTTGCTCCAAAGCCATGAACTCATCCTTCCTGCGATCCCTCAAAGTCTAGGCACATATTTCTCCAAAAACAGAGCATGAAATTGGGTCCAAGTAAGTGGAGGTAAAGTAAAGATCTGCATTCCATATAAGCTCTCCACCACTTCTTACCCTCACCTTAAAGTTGAAAGGACACAAACTCAACCCCATGCTGATGGACAATTCCCAACTTATGAAACCTCTCAAAGCAGTCTAAGATGAGCTCATAAGCACCCTCATTCTCAGAACCAAGAAACACAAGAGGCTTTAGCTTCAAAAACATACTCAACATTTTATGCTTATTACCAGTCATAACAGAACCCAACAAAGGACGGAAGAAGACATCGCTACCTCCCGTTCCACCTGTCTTGGGTGCAGTGCTAGCAACAGGGGGATTAGCGGGAGGTTGAGTTGTTTGGACAGAAGGAAGCACTCCAGGACCAACCAACCCTTTCAAGAATGAAATGATCTGTCGAGTTAACACTGGGTCTATGGGAGGAACATCGGTAGTCTCAGCCTACACCTCTTTCTCTTGTCCCACATCATCAAAATTCTTAACATCAACATTCTCTTCTATCTCTTCATGATGCGCATGAGTGTTCTCATTTATAGGAGCACTCTCAATAGGAGCTCCACTCCCAACATGCGCTACTCTTCCACGACCTCTACCCCTAGTTCTTCCTCCGCGACCTCTCGCTGCAGATTCCTCAAATGGAGGATTAACAAGAGCTACGGACCTGACGCTGTTGAATCTAGTATTTACCATCTGCGGACGGAAGAGTGAAGGAGCTTAGATACCAATTTGAATCGCCAGATACCAATTGGAATCAAGTCATATCAAGAAATGAGACAAGAGAAAACAGAGAGATTTCCTAAAGTCCTATAGCCTCTCGAAGAAAAGTAAAGGCATCCCCGTACCATTCCAAAAGACTCTACTAGACTTGTTTTGGTACATCGAGATCAACAAACCTAGGCTCTGATACCAACTTTGTCACGACCCAGAACATCGTGATTGGCACCCACACTAACCCTCCGGTGGATAACCACAACTACAACCCAAACCAAACAACTAAAGCAAAAACTAAGACATTTAAGGATACGAAATCAAGTTAAATACTAAAGAAAGAAATACGGAGTTCCCATAAACTCCAACAAAAGTCTAACAACGAACTAAACAATGCGGAAGAAATAACCTAGAACCTCAAAATCAATGTACCAAAACATCTAAAGTTCAACAAGTTTAAACAAGAAGGGATACAACCCCAAACTAATCTAAAAACTAACTAGAAAAGTCTAAGTCCGAAATGGTGGACATAGACGGAAGAGAACCCATGGCAGCCTGAAAGAATTGGCTCACCCTTGAGTTCGAATGATCACTGGTCTTCTAAGTGAGGTCTGTCAATAGCCGCTGGAAATGCCCTATACTCAACAAAAATAAGAGCAAGTACAATATCAATACACAACCACAGTGTACTTGTAGGTCACACGGCTATCCCACTAAGTGTAACATAAGCAAGTCAATAAAACATTATAAACATTCAAAATACCGAACATATACAATATCGATTATCACATGCTCAATAATATACACAATTATGACAAGTCATTGGTCCTCTCATGGAACCCAAACCCAAACAGTTAGCATACCGGAACGTGGTACCCAATCAAAGGATTATGCCGGAACGTGGCAACCGATCCTATAATTATGCCAGAACATGGAAACCGATCCTATAATTATGCCAGAACGTGGAAACCGATCCCAATTAGTTATGCCGGAATGTGGCAACCGATCCATTCAACACACCACAATCACAATCACAAGTATCTTCTCAAGTTCGAACAAATAAGTCATGATTCATGGCATTCATCATTCATCTATCTCATTTACAACAAGTGTGATCAATAATACAACATTAGCATACATGTAAGTATCATAATGAAGCAAGAACAAACATAGATCACACAATCATAGAATTACAACTATCACATACCTCGAAACAAGCTTGAAACACTAAGAAACTTGATCCTTCCCATTCCGGATTTGTTCTGCTTGTTCTTGGTCTACAAATAATCATAATAACATGGGAATCAATAAACAATCATTAATTACCCAAATTTCTAACAATTCTATGAACCCTAGATCATACCCATGATCCCAAGTATCCAAAATAAGGTTGTTTCCACCATAGAATCTAGATCAAAACCCTCCCCCATCAATAATTATCCATTCTATTATGTTCTACGAATCAAAAAATGGATTCGGGGAGTGAAAAACTTACCTTTAGCCTCAAGAATGGTGGAAAACTATCAAGAGTCGCCTGGGGTTCTTTCCTTAGCTGTAAAATTGAAAAGTGAAGAATAAGATCGTTTAGGGGTTTATTTACAACCTTAAATCGCGTCTGGTCCGCCACAACGGCCTTCACCCTACTATAGTGGCCCTGCCAGAGTGACAAAACCCAACGCCGAAGCAGCTTGCACGCCACAGTAGGCTATTTCAATAATTCCATGTAATGACCTGTAAAATGATTAGGTGAAACTAGAGCCTAACGTGTGGGTTAACGTCAAAGGTTAAGGGGTTTAGTTGTTAAACATCCAAGTATGTGCTAGAACCCATAGTTTAGAAGACCTTATAAGGTTTAGTTGAGGTTGTAAGGTCAAAAGCCAAGCCAAAAGAAGGCAAGCCTAATCCAAAGGCCAAGGCTGCCCCAAGCTTGGCCAACACTGCCCAAGGACCACGACCACTTTCACGACTAGTGGTGTTGACCAAGGTCCGTGAAAGGGCTCGTGAAGGTCCCTTAGGCATGTGTGAGACTTGGAATTGAGCCCTAGCCACTGTCTAGGAACCACGACCTTTACCACGACTTGTGGTCTTGACTACGGATTGTGGGAGGTCTCGTGGTCTTGCCTTGGCATTGTGGGGGCCAAGGTGGCTTAAAACTCCATCTAGCCACTGCCTAACATCTCCACGAGGGTCTTCAAGACCCGTGGTGGCCACTACGAGTCATGGTACCACCCGTGGTTGGCAAGACAATGTGCTCACAAGGCTGCCCAAGGAAGGCTCTCCTTCATGAGCCACTTGGAAGCCTTGAAGAGTTGAGGGAGCTACTGGTCAAGGGACCACGGGCCATGGTCCACTTGACAGATCGTCTAGGTGGGCGTGGTCCCTGACGGGGGCTGCCCAAAGTAAGGGTGAGTAGGTAATTTCCTTTATTTAATAATGGTGTCAGTTCATTTTAATTAGTTTATATCATATATATAAATAGTTTTAAGCATTAAAACACTTCATTATTCCTTTATTCTCCAAAACCCAAATCAAATCAAAAAGTTCTTCTCTCTCTCAAATATCTTCTCTCTAGAAACCTCCATTGAAGAACATAGAAGAAGGTCAAGATTAAGGTTCAAGCTCCAAGATTTTCACTCCAATTTCATGGGAAAAAATCAATTAAGGTACAGGAGTTCTTCATCCTTTGGAAGCTATCATCCAAGGAGCCCTTTCAAAAGCTTTTATCTCAATTCTTGAAAACACAATTAGCTAGGGTTTCAACTCAACTCCATGGATTCCTTTTAAAGTTGCTTTTAAAGGTTGAATTAGGTTTGTTTATGGATATATGACTATTTGTTTATGATTTTAACTCAACTCTTTCAAGAATCCATGAGACCCCCAATCCTAGCTATGGTTCTTCTTTACATTATGTGATTGTTTTGCAAGTTGGTCCAATTGATTGGATGTGAGTGAATTATGATATAATTGCATGATCCAAGTATTATTTTACATGTATACTTGATTAACCTAGAATTTCTAAGGTGAATTGATATAGTCTAGGGTTGTGCCATGAAAGAGGCTAGTTGAGTGTTTAAATGTGATCCCCAAAGAATGATGAATTTCTTTATGTAATGCCTTAGACTAGATCACCTAGACTTGAATTGGTTTAGGGTAATACTTCTAAACATGAATTGACTTGATCGTGATCGTGATACTATATGCATGTTTATGAATATTTGGAGTATAAAGTGCTAATCATGATGGGATTAAGGTATTGATGAGTTGTTGGATCATGGTATTCCCTTATCTAATGTGCTATTTCTATATGTTTGGGATGAGTTGGTCCATATCCCTTGAAGGTCATATTATGAAGGTTTGTGCATGTTGACAAGATTGTGTGTGAACTTATGATTTATTTAGAAAGTGAAGGTCTTATGACTATTGTGTATATTGTGGTATTGTTGAAAGGTCATTCTTCCCTTACCCTTACACTTGATTATGAATGAATTGTCTAGGATGATGATAATGTTGTTGTTGTGTCATTGCAAGGACAATTACACACACACACACTCTCAATGCATAAACATGATTATGATGTATCAATGGTGTTAATTGAAAGTATAGTTCTCATATGGACATTTACACATATGCATGAAATGTATATGACCATGATGATCCTACTGTATTGATTGAAAGTCCATTCTCATGAGAACATATGATCTTGGTGTGAAAGTTATTCTCACATACTAATGTTGATTCTAAGGTTGAAAGTACATTCTCACCTTTAATGAATCTATGAGCTATTTTATGAATTGTATTGAATGAAGGGTAGATCACTCTTTCACACATGTAAATACAATTCAAGACTAATGACATATCATTTGGGAAATAATGCTTAGGACTGAGTGGATATGGAAAATGAGGAAAAAGGCCTTTCCGTCAATGCAATATGTTGGGTCACCTAAGTGAACTCATGAGTTGGAAGACTGATGTTTGCATAATCAAGACACAACTTCAAATGCAAGTGTCTATGATTGAATAATAGTATAATAACCCAACCAAGGGTTGGGATCGTTCCCACAGGGAGTGGTTTTGAGAATTAGTAGAAAAATAAAATTAAGTTCTAATTAGTCATAGCTGAAAATATTGTCGAATATAAACATACTAAATTTAAGGGGTGACACAAAAATGTCAATTAACATTAGGGGTTTTGTCACAAGTAAGCAAAAAAACAGCAAAAATGCAAAGAGTACTAATCATGGAGATGGGGTTCTTGGGATGTGATAGGAATACGGGATAAACTAAGCTATTGGGTACATGCTTTTGATAATAAATTTGTTGAATATTTGTGACTAGGCTAGACTATAGTGGTGGTAAATTCTCTCTCGAGCAACTAACCCTGAATCAAATGGGTTCCTCTCGGACACCCACTTGCCGCATGAAGAACAACTTCTGCCTTAGCCCACTTACTCCCTCGAGCAGAGTGTGTGAGAGAAGAACTAGGGTTCACTCTCTCGAGCTAAACCTCATGTTGACCCAATCCCACCGGCCATCAATTTAGTAGTCTTAGTTTTACGACCTCTCTCTCGAGCAAGCCAAAAACACAAAGGTGAAATCTTATTTGCAACTACAATTTCATTAAGTTCCACCACAACTACTAAACGAAATCACATCCAAACAACAAATAAATCATCAACAAGCAAGACCCAATAGATAATCTAACCCATATTCACAAAATCACACCCCAAGAATTGGGGTTTTAGCTACACATGTAAAAGAGGTAAAAAATGTATACCAATATCAGTTTCCATCAATGGGTATGCAAGATTATGTCTTAAAACAAGTCAAAAGTGAAGAATACTCACTACTAAAAAATTGTCAAAAAACGACGGACTGCGTCGCTTTTTTGGTCAAAATTGACGGAAAAGCGACGCAGTCACTTCCGTCGCTTTTTAGCTCATCGCTTTTCAAAAAGCGACGGACTGCGTCGCTAAAAAGCGATGGACAACATCGTTTTTCAAAAAGCGACGGACTGCGTTGCTAAGAAAGCGACGGACTACGTCGCTTTTAGAGACGGACTGCGTCTCTTTTAGCGACGGACTGAGTCGCTTTTCGACTATTTTTTTTTGAATTTTTTTAAAAAAGCGACGGAGTCATTCGCTTTATTTTAATTTTAATTTTTTTAAAATTTCTAAAGGGCAACGCAGTCCGTCGCTTTTCTGGAAATTTATTTTTTGAAAATCCCAAAAAAGAGACGGATAAAAGGACACTGTCCGTCGCTTTTCTGGAAATTTTATTTTTAAAAACCCAAAAAAGTGACGGAAAAAATCCACGCTGTCCGTCGCTTTTATGGGATTTTTTTTAAAAACCTAAAAAAGCGACGGAAAAAACCACGATGTCCGTCGCTTTTCTGGGTTTTAAAAAAAAATTAAAACTCAAAAAAGCGACGGACTAAACCACGCTGTCCGTCGCTTTTTCTGCAATATTTTTGACAGTAGCAGATCTCAGTTTCTGCTGCCCACCTGCAAATTCAATTCAATTCAATTCTATACTATTCAGCCCAATCAAACACACACAATTATAAACAGTCTAAACAAAACATAAAATTACATTCAAAAGGATTTAAATCATAAATTAAAGACTTATAAAGTCTTTTAAAATTCATTTTAAAATTTCAAAAAGTTCATAAATGTCCAGAGATCTAAACTAGGGAGTGAGATCTACATAATCATCCTCATCACTCTCGTCGTCGGTGTCATCGGGAGC
>JAJOOR010030227.1:0-14261 GCA_036250505.1 Solanum acaule | reverse complement strand
CCCCCCCCCCCCCCCCCCCCCCCCCTTAATTAGTGCAACAAATGGATATTATGAGATCTTAATTTGATTTTTCAGGTTTTTTTTTCCTTAATAAGTGCAACAGATTGATACATAATGTATCCAGATCCTTAATTATGTATCTGAAATGCCTAAAAAATATGGGATTTATGTAATTACAAAAATAATAGGGATAGAAGGTAATTTAGGTTTTACACTATGATATTTATGTAAGTTATACAAATTATAATGACATCATTACTTTTTAAAATTTATTATTCTCACCGACATAAAATTTATTATTTTCACCAACATATAGTCATTTTAACTCATACCAACAGATTGTTGAGTAATATTAAAGACTAGTACACTATAATATATGTTCAATTTTTTTATTGAATTAAAGTTTGATGAATTAAAGAACAATTACTTAAGTGAATAACAAATAGCAATGTAATAATATATTATGCGATTTTATAAATTTTTGTTTATTTGGTAAGATTGGATAAACCATTGGGGCTATTTCAATAGTTTTACAACTTTTGAGGTTTTTATGTGTATGAGAAAAGATACAACATCAAAATTCCATATCGCATGTCCAAACAAAACTTCAATATCATCTCATAATTCCATATTATGATATCATATCATAATTTCATATCATGATATCATATCGCATGGCCAAACGGGCCCGAGAAGACGAATTATATGAAGTAGAGAAATGCTTTATCTTATCACTACAGTTTATATTTGATTACACAAATATTTCTACCGTATTTACTAATTCTCCATATAATTTGAAATAACTATATTTTATATCACTAATTAATAATTTCATACCATATTTCAAGTTAGATACACCTTGATACATATTTTTTGCTACTGAATACATTGAAATAGGGAGAAAAACGAGCAAGATTTGTCTATGTATCCCACATACATGCGATTCACACTATCTCACAAACATGTGATTCACACTATCTCACATACATGCGATTCACACTAGTTACATGTATCTGGAGTGATTTGCATGTATCTGGGATACCAGATACATATGAGAGTGGCGAGCGAAATGGGAGGGAGGCGAGCGAGATTTGTCTATATGTATCTAGATATATGCAAATCCATTTGGATACATGTATCTAGAGCAAAATTACACCTAATTTTGACCCCATATATCTTGAGATACATGTATCTGAACGTATCTAGACTCACCAAAATCCTGCAAGACTCGTAATATTGCAGTGTATGTAAGCAATTATCTCATAAACTAGCGAAATTTCTATAAATTACCCCTTTATTTTCACCGTCGAAAATCATATATTTTTAATTAGTCGTAGGTGAAATTCAAATATTTTTTCTTTTATTTTAAACTAGGCATTGTTGGTGAACGTCAAAACATATTTTTTCTTCTATTTTAAAATATCCTAGTTAAAATACAAAAAAAAAAATCTAGTTAGCAATATCAGATATATAGGAGGGTGACGAGCAAGATAGGAGGAAGACAAGCGAGAATTATCTATATGTATCTCAAATATATGCAAATCCACTTGAATACAATATATCTAGAGCAAAATTACACCTAATTTTGACCCCATATATCCCAAGATACATGTATATGGACATATCTGAACTCACAATCCGATAAGATGTGTAATATTGCAAACTAACGTGTATCTAAGCAATTAGCTATAAGTTACCCCTTTATTTTCACCGACGAAAATCATATATTTTTAAACTTATTTTTAATTAGTCATAGGTGAAATTCAAATATTTTTTCTTTTATTTTAAACTAGATATTGTAGGTGAAAGTCAAAACATATTTTTTCTTCTATTTTAAAATACACTAGTTAAAATACGAAAAAAATTATAGTAAGCAAACTAGGTATTGTTGGTGTAATTTTATTGGTGGCACCTTGGAAAATACTGAGTAATTTCATGTATAGTACCTGCTAAAAGAAATTGTGGACGTAATTTCTTGTTTGATACTTACCTAAAACTGAGTTGATAAAAATTCAAACACCATGAATTATTTTTTAAATTTGAATATAAAGAGTCAAAGTCATATTCTTTTTTTAACATTTGAACTATATGTTCGAAACTATAGGAATTTTCAAATAAAACTCATTGTGTTGGGATTTTTCTCTATTTTAGCTGGAGTATAACGAGAGAATTTTATCATTCAAAAACTATTTTCACTATAAATAAAAGTGATTAATTTATTTTAGATACTCATTTCGTTACGAATTCTTACTTAGATAATTTAACTCCCTTGAATGAGAAAAGTCTTTTGTTATTTTTTCTTCTCAATAAGAATTAAATAATTAATTGATTACACATCAATTTCAAAATCAATTTTTTCTAGAAACCAAATTAATTAATGATTCATGCAATTATAAAATGCACAATGAGTACCATTTAAATAGAGCAATCAAAATAGGATGATACCATATTTCCTCTGTCCAACAATAATTGTCCATTATTGAATAATAGGAGTAATAGTACTTCATTATCCTTTGAATGTATTAAATTTAATGCTTTAAAAAATGTACTAGATGTTGACTAATATTTAATAGGAAGGGTAACATCGACACAAAAGATAAATTATGTCTTGACTTTTCAAACGAGACAAATATTTTAAACACCAAATTTTTTAATATAATGAACAAATAAAGATGAACGGATTCCTAGTTTTCTTCGTTAGAAACGGCCAATATATTTCAGTCAACCAATTCTAAATCAGCACGTAGATAACGTCAAAGTTAAATAATAAATACACGGCGATTTATAAGTCAATTTTTTCTAGAAACCAAATTAATTAATTAATTTGTCCCCTATATAAAGCTACAACAATTCTACAAACGCGTAGTACGCAAAATAAATAAATCTGAATTTTATTATCGCATAATAATCAACATCAATTCGATCACCGGAGATGGCGAAGTACGATGAACCAGCGGTCGGAATCCCTTACAATCAGTCGGCGCCGTACCAAGCTCCGATGCCGCAGCAATTTCAGCAGCAATACTATGTAGGTCAAAATCCTTATCAAGCAGGTATGGTTCCACCAAACGCCATTTATGGAGATCCTAAAGGAATTCCGATTCAACAAACTATTTACAGAGATACTCCTGCTCCTTTCAATTGCCTTCACTGTGGTAATACCGGTCTCACCCAAATCAAGTAATTCTTCTCCTTTTTACCTCTTTAAACCCTTTTTTTGGGGGATAATTGCAATTTGCAGATTTGGTTCTTTGTTACTCTATATTGTTGTTATTGTTGTTGTTGTTGTTGTTGTTCTGTAATTGGTAGCGTAGAACTTGCTCGGCATGTTATTGAAGCGAAATCAAAGTATTGCCAGGTTTAGAAGATGATTGTAGGGTTTCGTTGTAATGTTTTGTGTATTTTTAGTATTTTAAGATATTGTATCAGTAGTTAGTATTCTTGTGTTTGTAACCTTTCATTTGATAGTATTAATTTTGCCTTGATTGATCAGTATTTCAATTTGACAGTAACTAAGGGAGTAAAAGTGGGAGTTTTCTTTTGTTTGTCTGCAACGTGTGTGCAACTTTGTTGTTCTATTCATGGTATGATCGTTTGGTGATGAATTCTCACTAAAATCTAATTCGCCTTACCTTTATCAACGAATTTATCATTTATCAATATTCCAAATGAAAGTCGAATGGTTATTACGGAGGCTTATAGCTGACCAAACTAAATGGAAAAATGTATTTGATTCAAACTAGTCTGGGATTGAGCTTCAGTAGTAGTAACGGCAGTTCTTTTTGGATCATGATGGTACTGCAAACAGTTTGGACACAAAGATTTAATCTGGCACCTGCATTTCCCACCCGTGCAAATACGTTTAACTCTACCTGCCAAACTTAGGCTAATGAAAAGAAATTACATAGGAATGTGCTTAATCTGTAGTACTGATAGTTTTATCATATTATTCAACGAATCCTTGAAGAATTGGAATGAACTTTTGTGGAAGCCTAATATCCTAATGAGGGCTCTTTATATTTCTTGAACCTCCAATAAGAATCACGTTTCTGCACTAATGAAACACCAATAAGTTGTACATAGTATGCATGGATTAGTTTGACATTTTATTCGTAGAAAATTTGATATAGCAATTAATGTTCAAAAAGATAATGAATTTAGCAGTTCTGTATTTTTGTGTTTGTTCAGTTGAACTGCAATTTCCTTACTTGTTTTATTCGATTGAAATCATTTCAATTTGACTGCTTTAAGGATATTCACCAGCTTATTGTTGTACCAACACAAAGTTAAACCTCCCAACAGCTTCGTCTCAGTCCCAAACAAGTTGGGTCCGGAAAAAGTTAAACCGCCCAAACCTAGAAAAAAAAAGAAGGAAAAGATAAATATATCACAGGTTTCTGTATCTCTGGTTTGCTAACTGCATCACAGTTAAGTTGGATAAGAAAGAATGAGGAAGTTGGAAGAAGTTTGGAAGAGCATACCCCTTTTGCACACCTACTACTTTTACTAATGCAGGGTGCAATAGTTTTATACATATTGGGGTATGGGGCATGCAAAAACATTCTGTTACTTTATTCTCTGTGTAGATAAATCTTGGTTGAACCATGGAAAGCTCACAATCACGTTTCATTCTATAACTGATATCTGGATTATACTTTGTAAAAAAATAGTGCAGTTTTTTCTCCCCTCCTTCTGGATCCTTAAGCAAACACAGTCCCTATCTCACCTTCGCTGATAAGAGGTAACAGGTGTGAGACTTTAGTATACCGCAGGGGCCTATTTTCATCCCCTTGTTACCGATATTCATTAGTATTACTTTTGCACTTCGTGTGACTACGGATAGACCATGTTTATGCAGATATTGTTGGTGACACGGCTTTATCAAGTCCTTTCATATAAGATGTGGCAATATTTAAGTAAATAGTACTCATTGCTTTTGAAGTTTGAGCATCAGAATTCATTCCTGAACTTGGTTTATGGTTTAGTTTATTCCTGAGTTAAGTGTACCGCTGATTCTTTTGATGGCTACTTAAACGAAAACTTCATCCACTTATGATGTTAAGCATAATTAAGAGATTTTGAAATTCTTCCATAGTCGAGAACAATTAGTAAGCAGTCAACCCCCTTCTTATTTGCTTCCTAAGAAAAACATGAACATTCTTCTCCAGATTCTTTCATTGGCTAATGGTGATTTCCAAAATAAAAAGGGTTTCTTGTGGTCTTAAAGATGCTAAAGACCTTGGTGGGCAGAGTCACCCGTGTATCTTTGTTGGTGGAGGTAGCAAGTACACAGTGAAATAGTCCAGGTGTGGTAACAGAACGCCACCATTATTGAAAGGAAAAAAAGGATGTTTAAGAAACAGACTGCTGCAATAGCAATATTTACCGAGACGTGTGATTTTCACTGCATTTACACCTTAGACAGAGACATTGCCATTCTCCTCTGTTAATGGTCTACCAGAGTGACTTACCTTTCTCAAAAAGTTTGTCTACCAAAATAGCATTTCTTAGAGTACAGACGTGCCTGTTAGGGGAAAAAGAAAACTGATTTCCATTTTCCAATCTCAGTGGTTTGATATTGTCACAATATCAGACCCATGTAGGAAAATTGCAGGGCCAAAGTCCATCAAATCCAATAGGTAGAAGCCCAAACTTACAAATTACAAAAGGTAGACTATCCATATGACAGTGTGACACATTCTTAGCTTGAATTTTTTAGTTGACTTTGTAACTGACCAAGTTGAATGTATATGGAGCAGAGATAGATTATACATACACATACATACATACATTTACATATAAAATTCATACGCTGTGCATATGTCTGAATATCATGTTGCAGCTCATGGATTGATTCAGCTGAATTGGCTTGCATACCACTGGCAGCAGTAAGGGATATTTTTGAGTTAGAGGAGTTCGATATTACATTAATTCCTCTCTATTTCTTCCATTTTATAGCTAGGCTCATCTACTCTCTTTACTCAAAGTCAAGAACATAAATATGATGATCCTTGCATAAAAAACATGGCACCCTTGTATCTTCCCAATTCCTACATTGCTTCCTGGTAGTGCAGTGGTTTCCAATTAATAACTTGCACAATCTTGCATACTACGTAAGTCAGAATCAAACACCACTTCAAATAAAATTGGTAATTAACAACTACTATAAAATATTTTGTCAATTAGCTTCCTAGTTGGCATTGGTTAAACTTGAAAGGGGAATGACAGTGAAAGGGACAAGGGAAATCAACTTCCTAGTTGAGTTTATGTGTACTTGCCTGTTAAAACTTCCATCAGCTTGAAATCGACGGACTTTCTTACTATGGCCTTATTTTGAGTATGTGTCAGCGAAATTCTGATTTCCTCCAATGTGTGTTCCATTTAGATCAAAACCGAGTCCTGCAGCTTTTGTTGGATGCATGATGCCATTTATGCTTGGAGTATGCTTTCTCTGCCCATCAATGGATTGCCTCTGGCACAAGTATCATTATTGTCCAAGCTGCAATCAGAAGGTAACGAGCTTTTACTGATCTAACTTTATGTTCCGCGCCTATTTCATGGATCTCATGTCGACTTAAACTTTGATGGTTTACTAAGCAAGCTTTCTGCCTTTTTGTAGGTTGCCGATTTTGAGAAATCCGATTTTTGTTTGGTTATGGACCCTCCAAACTGGGAAGAAAAAAGTTTTGCCTTACCTGCATGAGGGCATAATCTTGGATTTGCCTCATATAACCCCTTCTTTTTTTTTGTATTTTTGTGTATATTTACGTGTTTCTTGTTTGCTCGAGAGAATGGATGTGAACTAAAATGCAGTTTGTTGTTTTTGTTATCTTATACAATATATCTTATTTTCTATTGTTGATTGCCCTTTTGAGTTTTGTATATTTAATAAAAAATCTTGCGCCCTTGTTTTTCCAATTTCCCGGGTTAAATTCACTCACTAATCTTAATATTATAAGTTTGTTTGCGTAGAATCTTGTTTAGCAATGCAGTTGGGAGATGAAAAATACTTATGTACCGTAAAAAAGCACTTATTTTGAAAAAAACACTATTTTTTTAGAAGCACTTTTCTAAGAAGCTATTTTGAAAAAGTGAGATGCCAAACAGGCTCTAAAAGTAATTAAAGATAGTACCTATTGCAAGCTTAATTAAAATAGAGTGGGAAGAATACAATCTTCCATTTGTAGAACTTGTTTTTCCTATTTCTATAAAGAAGCTATTTTTCTCATTTTTAAATAACTTAATTTTTAAAGAAAATATTTTGTTAAAATCTTAACCAATCAAACATGATTTTTTTTTTTTTTAAATGTCGATCAAGGTGTCAGAAATCAGAAATATGGAAGAGATCGGCCAAGATTAATCTTACTAAAATAGTACTTCCTACACGTGATAAGTAATAAAACAGTTGTATTTTACAACTATAATCAACATAAGGAATTGAGAAGTGGCAATACTTGTATTATTATTATAATTAAACAATGAAACAAAAAATGCAAAAATATATTTTAAAAAAAAGTGCAAACTAAGATAATTAAACTTCTATTGTCCTTCAATAGGATAAATAATTCTCGTCATTCTGGCTTGATTAAGCATGATATGTTGTTGATCTTTGAAATTATCATATGCATGCACAATTTCCTCACGATCTTTGAAATTAGCATACGCTAGCACAATTTCCCCATGATCTTTTGAAATCGTCATATGCATGCACAATTTCCTCACGATCTTTGAAATTAGCATACGCTAGCACAATTTCCTCATGATCTTTTGAAATCGTCATATGCATGAACAATTTCCTCACGATCTTTGAAATCACCTAGTTCTAAGCAGTAAAATAACATCATGCAAAAGTATAAAGAATGAAGGGGCGAACAACAAAAGATGACATTTAAGTGGATTATCGGAAATTCCAAAGTATATTGCAAGTGATGAGACCAAAACTATGGTCCTTAAAACAAACGGATGATTAATTTTCTCACGGTCATTGAAATTATCACACACATGAACAATTTCTTGACGGACATTGAAATTATCACACTCATGAACAATTTCCTCACGATCACTGAAATTATCACACTCATGAACAATTTCCTCACGATCTTTAGAATTAGCATTCTTTTGTGGTTCCACCATACTTTCAAAAAGTTGTATGTTTAGATTTGTCGATTGGTAGATATAATATTTCTCTTTTATGAAAATCTCAAGTATATATAAAAGAAAAATTAAGTCCTAGTTGAATTAAATAAGTGACAAATCAAATATATAAGAAGACTCTTGTTAAAATACTACTTCTTCAAATGAATTGCAAGAAATTCTAATCCTGATCAAGTTTCATTTTTAAGTCTTAATAATTTTTGAAGTTCAAAACATATTAGTTTCACGTGAATTAAAACACATTGAACCTATGTAATGTTCTAACTTCTAATATAAATATGCACAAATTAAAAGGAAGAATTAACCTAGCAAATCACTATTAGTTAGAGTCGTGTTAGGAGTAGAAGTCCTTTATCCCTTTTTTTATTTTTATTTTTAATATCACTTTTATCAGGATTTTTTTTACGGCAATAACTATTTAATAATTAACCAACCATTTGCAGAGGGTGAAAGATCAATTATAAATAATTAAATTCTATTAGTAGTGCAACAATCATTTTTTTAATATCCTAATATATAGTATTAGAAATATATGTATTTATTATTTTAAAAAAGCAAAAATAATAATAAATAAAAAGTTCTTATTGGCACATTTATATCTTTACATGAAATTAATAACAATTTATACGTGATAATAAAAAGTTTATCCATACAACATTGAGAGGTTATTTCTCATAACTAATACATACATAATTTATAAAAAAATCTATATTTCATTTTATACAAGATAAAATGTGAAATAATTATATGTATAAATAATAAAACTTTACAAAGCTAGTATCTGCATAAAATAATATATAAATTTCTTCATAACTAATCTCTGCATTACCAGCATCTCTATAACTCTTAATCAACTATACCAAATGATCCAAAAAGGATTTTTATAATATAAACTACAATGTATTGAGAATATTGTAATACAAAGTAATTCGCTTTATACTTTAGATAAATAAATCTTTATTTTACAGTCTATTTTATTTATAAGTTCATTAATTAAGTTAAATTTAATGCAAATATTTTGTTCAAATAAACAACTTACTTCCTGCATAACCCTATTATAACTATTTATATTTGAATTAGTCAAAATACATTTATATTGTATTTTAGAAAGTTAGAAGCTGCTTTTCTAGTAAAACTAGGGAAAATAAATAACTTAATAATTATAGTATATTATGATCATACATTTATATTCTTATAAAATAATAAAATGAGATTTATAATATAAGCCATGAGAAAATTATTATTTTGAAAATGAAAATAATTGTTGAAATCATGACTTTTCAGTAGATCTAATTTTATATATATTTATGTGATTTAAACTATATATAATTTTAATTATAAAATTCTTCATGTAAAATCAAACCTGTGATCATTAATTTAGAATATAGTGTTCAAAAATATTTTCATATAAAATATAAAACATTAATAATATCAATCTATAATTATACTAATGATCCACAATATTCTAGATAGATAAGTTTAAGATACATCTGTTACGTTTTCAAAAATCATTCTTATCATATATCTATCATATTTTCAAGAATAATTTTATCCTAAAAGACGTATATTTACTTATCAATCCACAATCTTTTAGATAGGTACATTTATGACACGTCTATCATACGTTTCCAAGAATTAATTTTATCCTAAAAGATATCTACTTATTAATCCACAATCTTCTAGATAGATAAGTTTATGACTCATCTATCACACGTTTTGAGAATCATTTTTATCCTAAGAAATATCACTCATTGATCTAAAAAATTTTAGATAGAAAAGTTTATGACACGTCTATCACACGTTTTTTAAAGTCATTTTTATCCTAAAAGATATCTATTTATTCTGAATTTGGTACATCAACTAATAAGTTCACACTCACATATTACTATAAAAGCCAATCATACTTTCTTCGTTAATTACTTTAACCATAGTATATTTTTTATATTATTATTCCGGCTCAAGCAAGGTTCACTCTTTAATTAACTCAATGTATTTTGTATTATTTAAATAAATTCTAAATATTTTGATGATATGCATCACTGATTTATGAGATTATCTACTATTTTAGTCTGACTACTTGTTTTGTTTTATGTGTAGAAAAATGAACATTTTCATCAATAGGCGCAAGTTGAACAAGAAGAAAATAATATCCATAATGGGAGCAACATAAATAAAAAATCAGTGTTTGTGATCTTATTGGTAAGCATATCAATTTCTTTGCTCAACTCAAAATTGACATAATAGAAACTTATTTTTTGGCCTAATTCCAAATCAAGTTTATATTTTAGGCTCAAAATCAAGTTTAAGTATAAGCTTTAGTATCTATAGTGGATTAAAGACATAATTATTATTATTTTTTGGAATATTTTTTAGACCTATAACTTTAATTGCCTACTTTAGCTTCAAGTCCCTTATACAAAATACAAATATATAAGGGACCAGCAAGCAAGATCACAAACAGTCAAACACTAAGAAAAATAAGGTGTATCACATTATTTACGAGATAAAAATTTATTTGCATTCAATATTTATATTAAAGGGGTATAAGATAATTTAATAGTAGTAATTATAGATTTGAGTGTAAATGTATTAATATTATCTTCTGGTAAACCGAATTGAGTACAAAAATCTCCCAATTGAGACTTTTCTCTAAGCTTATCCATCTTTAGCTGTCTTGAGAGTTTTAACTCATTGCATTCCTTCATCCTTTGGAAATCAAGTCATTCAATGAATGAAAAGTGAAAAACCTGTAGATAAATGCTTTATACAGATGACGATAAGACTTTCCAATCAGTAGCTGGGCTAGGGCTTATTCTGATTCACTTGCGAAAAACCTTTAGCATTTATATTAGTAAAAGGATAAATTGCATTTATAAAAGGAGTTCCTAAAATAATAGGAGGGTATAACTGATTTTTTACTAAGAAAAAGAAGTGAGGAATACAAACTTTATTCTGGCAAATACGAGTATTAGATAATTTATACTTTATATCTAAAGCATGACCAGATGCAGATTTAACCATATGAGTTGTTTTTTTCAAAATATTATTATTATTATTATTATTATTATTATTATTATTATTATTATTATTAATTGTTGTGTTTGGGGGACTACTTGCATGCACCATCTCAACTAGTTTTATGGGGTATTTTCTTTCTCCCACCAACATAAGTATGGATAATTATTTCTATCAAATTTTGAATATATGAGAATAAATCATTTAGTATTTTTATATACTCTAGAGATTTAAACCCAAAAATTCAATATTTTTAACTCTCTTTATTGATCACAAAGTTAAATATTTAGTATTGTGAGAATGAATATTATTTTACTATAATTACAAATTTGTTTGTAAATATTATATTTTTTATTTATAAAATTTGATGTAAACACTGATCCTTAAATATGGTATTATTTTCAAATTTGCAAGGTGAAATCGAACCAGCTGCTAACTTTACAGCTGAGAATTAAGCAAAAATTGTACTTAGATTTAAACATAAAACATATTCAGATTTTAAAATATTTTCTATATAGAAAATGATTTGAATGCAAAAATTCTCAGCCGTGAAGTCGGTAGCTGGCTCGATTCACCTTTTAGATTTGAAAAACTAATAATGAAGAATTAATGTTTACATCAAATTATATAAATCAATATAACATGTCTTTTACAGGAACATATATTTATAATTACATTCGAATAATATTTATTCTAGTAGCACTATAATTTTAGCTTTGTGATCAATGAAGTGATTCGAGTTTAAATCATTTAAAAAATATAAATACTAGATAATTTCTTCTAATATATTCAAAACTTGATAGAGATAAATGGTCATTAATACTTATGTTGGTGGGAAATAGCAAATACCACATAGAATTAGTTGAGGTGCGCGCAAGTTGCTCTCCAAACACCATTCAAAAAATAAAATATCAAAAAGTAAAATACATTTTCCACTCAATAAATGTAATTACTATAGTTAAATTTCTCAAACACTATCAATATTGAAATAATAATTTTTTTGAATAATATTATATATTTTTCACTCGAATTCGTAATTACTACTATTAAACTATTCGAATAGCAGTTTGGTATAAATACTGAATGCGCATAAATCTAGCAATTAATGTGATATACCATATTTTTTAGCGTTTGTATAAGAGACTTGACACTATTACCAACAAAATCACAAACATTGATTTTCTTTGAAAAAATGATAGCAAAGATAAAAAACGATGAATGAAACTCATCATAAAAATATATATTTTTTAAATCTTACTTGTGAGATTTCATTGGGTATATGTTGTTGTTCCTTTTCTTCTTCTTCCCTAAAGTATTTGTACGAACCTCTTTCATAAAATAAAATAATTTAATACAAATATAAAAAAAGAAAAATTACAAAAATATACTATTTAAGACCTTAATTTACATAATTTTATTCTAGTCTTTTTATTTATAACATTAAGATTTTAATTACAAATATGATAATTTATTAAAAAATAAATAGCTACACGATTTAAGACCTATTTTATTGGTCAGTGGGGTGATTTTATGGGACTCTTATTTTACCTTTGATTTTATTTATTTTTTAGAATCTCAATTATATTTCGATACGTTCCTTTAATAAATACCCCCTCTATTCCTTTTTATATGTCACATTTTTAAATTTCAATTGTATTAAGAAACTAAGTAAGTTTACAATTCTACCCTTATTTAATATTTTTTGAAATCAACTTTTCAATAAATGATAAATAAATCCTTCTTTTATTTTTAATTTGCTTGAAGAGATTTCTTTTTCAAAATCAGATTTTAACACATTGTACACTCTTTTCCCCCTCTTTTTCAGTGTCATCTTTAACAAATTGCTTTTATTCTTTTTTTTTTCTTTTCAAAATTATCTCTAATAACACAAAAAAAATATTTTTGCTTCTTGAAAAAAAAATCGATTGAGTAGGAAAGTTGCTTTTGATAATACTCCCTGGAAGAGTCCCCATTTAATGAAGGGCCGATTTTTTAACTATACAATTTAACAACTGTATTTACACTAACATAGCAATACTTTTTTTTTCAATTATATAGCAATACTTTTTTTTTTTCAAAAGTAGAATTTAAATTTTAAAAAAAAAAATCCAAATCAGCCATGCTTATCCCGATTCCCATAAATTTCTTCAATAATTTATCTTCCCTAATTTATTCAAATATGCTATATATTATCTCCCATAAATAGAGGTTTCCTACCAAAACAAAACTCCCTTTCTCTGAGTTATCTTATTCATATTTTTGAATTCATAGTTGTTATAAATGGTTGTATATAATAGATATCATGAACACTTTTGGATTACGTGTTGTCACATATCCAGAAATATTGATAAAAATGAACTTATTGGATGATATTCTGTTGTTGATTTGATATGGTAAATAAGACAAATTCTTGGTGAAATTATGGTAAATAGGCACAAATTTATGGTAAAAATAAAGGATCATAATAATGGTGTATATAGTAAAACAAATGTTTGGAGTATACACCAACCTAAAACAATAAATTGAAAAGTATTAGATGTTAGTATATTAGTTTGGACGCTACAATAATTAACACTCAATTACTGTAAAATTGGTTTACTTTGGTTACAACTGGTACAAAACTTGGTATAAATGATGGTATATATAACAACCAAATGTCATAATGATGATGGTATATTATCTTACATATGAACATATGTATATTAAAATGACTGCAGTAATAAATTATTTGGTGTAATTGGTGGTGTAAAAAACTACAAGTTTGACGATCTATGATATATAATTAGAACCTCATAAATAAAAATATTGTACATATTTTAGTGTATTTTAAGTATGTGAATTGGTGTAAATAATAATATGAAAAATAATTTCTACATTTATTGAAGTAACCTGATAAAATCATAAATTTTAAAAATTGGTTTAAGGGTATGTAATCTTTGACTGTTTTTTTTTAAAGTTTATTAAATGGGTAAAATACTTTGGTATTTCTTTGATTGTTTTTTTTTAAGATCATTAAATGGTTAAAATTTTGGTAAAATACTTTGATATTTCAATAAATGGCTTATGACTACAATCTTGGTTAACACTGAAAC
>JAJOOR010030226.1:0-11690 GCA_036250505.1 Solanum acaule | reverse complement strand
TTTCTTGCTCAAATGTGAAAACATTTATAAACTTCTTTGGGAATACTTAGTTCCCTAATAGCTTTTTGAGAAATGAACTCAACTCTTTATTCTTTGCTTAACTTGAAAACTTGAGTCTTAAAATGAATTTAAAACATTGTTAAAGACTCTTGAAAACTTTAAGAAACTTTTCTTTGACTTGCTTCTTAACTTCTAGACTTGACTCTTGACTTTTTTGACTTTGATCTTAACTTTCCTTGAATTGGATTATGGATTCAAGGTTCATGATCTCATGTTTATGGATGATTTCATGATGTTTAGATGTACCTTAGAGTGTTAGAATCAACTAGGAAACATAGGTACATCATTTAGAAACTAGTACGAAATGATGGGGGAAGAATGGGGTGAACTGGCGTCCTTGGCGCTCTGAGAGGCGTGGGGAGCCAGACCCCAAACTTCAGAGGACAAGTTGGGGCGCGCTGTCTGGCGCGGCTCCCCAAGGGGTAAACTTCAGAGACTCTTTTGGAGGGCGCTGGTTGGCGCGACGCCCACCCTTTTCCCCAGAAAATTCTGACTTTTCTCCTTCGTTTGTCATCTCTAAACCTTCTAAACTTCCATAGTTCTTTCCCCAAACACTTAGGATCATTAGTACCCTTAATACCCAATAGATTTAACTCGAAAAACAACCCGGAAACACGAATCAAATCAACACTAGGCAATCAACAATCAACCAATAAGAATTCAACAATGTTCTTCAAGAACTTCACTTTCTTAACATTCAAACAACTCCAATTTTGATGAATTGAAACAAGTTTGGCGTGTGGGTGAACTAACCCAACACTATGTGATCTCATATACCTTGTAGGGATCACCCCCGATGAATTCCACTCGCAAAGCTTGAACGTTGTTGGTGATTTCTTAATTTCTCTCCTCTTTTCTCTTCTTTCTTCTCCTCTCCAAGCCCTAGCGTAAATTCTAATTTTCTAAATGAATAAAGTCTTGTTTTACCCCAATTAATTCCTAAAAAAGAAATAGGCAAATTAGGTAAGGAAAAGACTAGTTTACGCTTCCAAAACCCGGATTAGACTTTCCTTAATCTAACAGCCCAACTTCCAAAGGGCATAACTTACTCATACGAACTTGGAATCGCGCAAACTCGGCAGCGTTGGAAAGGTCATTCCAAGAGCTTTCAAACCATTTCTGAAACTACACCTAACTCATCCTGATCTAGGAGTTATGGTCGTTTGAAGTTGACCAAAAAATCACTTTAACTTACTTAAAATTTTCCAGATTTCCTTATACTTTCCAAAAATGACTATTTCCAGATGTTAAACTTATTTCTAGTTCTTTCTAGTTGCGAGATGTTACAATATCTCCCCATTGGGAAGATTTGTCCTCGAATGAGATTACTCTTACTAGGCTTAGGGTGCAACATCAAACTCAAACACCCAACAAGCAAATGCGAACTAACAACATGCTCATTCATAATTTAGAGAGCACTAAGAAGAAAATTAGTACCTTGATCTGCACTTTCTTCGGATTCAAAGAGATGTGGATATCTCCTCCTCATGTCCTCTTCAGCTTCCCAAGTAGCTCCTTCATCAAATTGGTTCCTCCAAAGGACCTTGAGTGATTCTACCTCTTTTGTTCTCAACTTGCGAACTTGGCGATCTAGAATCTGGACAAGAATCTCCTCATAGGATAAGCTACCCTTGATCTCAATGTCTTCAATTGGTATGATCAATGAAGGATCGCCCATGCACTTTTTCAACATGGAGATATGAAATACCGGATGAACCACTGCTAATTCTTGTGGCAGTTCCAACTCATAAGCTATATTGCCAATCCTCTTGGCTATGCGATAAGGTCCAATATACCGGGGATTAAGTTTCCCCTTCTTACCAAACCTCATAACACCCTTCATGGGTGAAACTTTCAAATATACCCAATCATCTACTTCAAACTCTAACTCCCTTCTCCTAACATCAGTGTAGGATTTTTGACGACTCTGTGCCGTTTTCAACCTCTCTTGAATCACTTTCACCTTCTCCATAGCTTGGTGAACTAAATCTGGTCCTATCAACCCTGCATCACCAACTTCAAACCATCCAATAGCAGATCTACATCTTCTCCCATAAAGAGCTTCATAATGAGCCATTTGGATGCTAGAGTGGTAACTGTTGTTGTAAGCAAACTCAATGAGAGGTAGGTGATCATCCCAATTTCCTTTGAAATCAATCACACAAGCCCTCAACATATCTTCTAATGTCTGAATAGTGCGCTCTGCTTGCCCATCAGTCTGAGGATGAAAGGCAGTACTTAAGTTCACCTTTGAACCTAAGCCTTTCTGAAAAGATTTCCAGAACTATGCAGTAAATTGTGCACCTCTATCTGAAATAATGGAGACTGGGACTCCATGAAGTCTTACTACTTCCTGAATATAAAGTTTAGCATAATCTTCTATTGAATGGGTAGTCTTTACCGACAAAAAATGGGCTGATTTTGTCATTCTGTCGACAATCACCCAAATAGAATCATGCTGTCTGCGAGACCTTGGAAAACCTGTGATGAAATCCATATTAATCATCTCCCACTTCCATTTTGGAAGTTCTATATTCTGTGCCAAACCACTGGGCCTTTGGTGCTCTACTTTAACTTGTTGGCCATTTGGATACTTAGCAACAAATTCTGCAATGCTCTTCTTCATACTATTCCACCAATACACTTCTTTCAAATCACGATACATCTTTATGGAACCTGGATGAATGGAATATTTGGAGCTATGAGCCTCCTCCATGATCCTCTCTTGGAGTCCATCCACCATTGGTACGCACAATCTACCTTGATATCTCAGTACGCTATCTCTCCCTTGTACAAAAGCTAATACTTTTTGCTTATGAACATTTGCCTTCAATTCAAGCAAAATGGGATCTTGGTCTTGCTTTTCTTTAACTTCTGCCACTAGTGATGATTCAGCTCCATAAATCACCACTATTCCTCCTTCTGTGGAATCCACGAGTCGGACTCCTAGGCGTGCAAACCTATGCACATCTTTTTCTAACTCTCTCTTTCCTTCTTCAACATGGGCGGTGCTACCCATAGACAACCTGCTTAAGGAATCAGCAACAACATTAGCCTTACCTGGGTGGTAAAGAATACTCATGTCGTAGTCCTTGAGTAACTCTAACCACCTTCTCTGTCTGAGATTGAGCTCTTTCTGAGTGAACACATATTGAAGGCTTTTATGATCGGTGAACACATCCATATGAACACCATACAAATAATAGCGCCATATCTTCAAAGCGAAAACTACATCAGCCAACTTTAGATCATGGGTTGGATAATTCTTCTCATGAACTTTCAATTGTCTGGAGGCATAAACTATAACTTTGCCATTCTGCATTAAGACACAACCCAAACCAACTCTAGATGTATCACAATACACCACAAAACCTTGAGTACCTTTGGGTAAGGTCAAAACTGAGGCAGTAGTCAACCTCTTCTTCAATTCCTGAAAGCTTTTCTCACAAGCTTTAGACCATTGAAATTTAACCGTCTTCTGAGTCAACTTGGTCAAAGGGGACGAAATAGACGAGAACCCCTCTACAAACCTTCTATAATAGCCAGCTAAGCCCAAGAAACTCCTAATATCAGTTGGAGATGTTGGTCTAGGCCAATTCTGCACAGCCTCAATTTTCTGGGTATCAACTTTAATTCCATCACCAGAAACTATGTGGCCCAAGAATGCCACAGACTCAAGCCAAACCTCACACTTAGAGAACTTGGCATACAACTCCTTATCTTTCAAAGTCTGAATAACTATTCTGAGATGGCTAGCATAATCCTTTTCATTCCTTGAATAGATTAGTGTCATCAATGAAGATGATAACAAACATATCTAAATAAGGTTTGAAGACTCTATTCATAAGGTCCATGAACGCTGCTGGTGCATTAGTTAAACCGAATGACATGACCAAAAAATCATAATGACCATAACGAGTCCTGAATGCTGTCTTTGGAATGTCACATTCCCTTACTTTCGACTGAAGGTAACATGATCTGAGGTCAATTTTTGAGAAACAGGAAGCACCCTGAAGCTGATCGAAAAGATCATGAATCCTCAAAAGAGGATACTTATTCTTGATAGTAACCTTGTTCAACTGGCGGTAGTCTATACACATCCTAAGGGAACCATCTTTCTTTCTCACAAACAAGATCGGAGCTCCCCAAGGTGAGACACTTGGTCAAATGAAACCCTTATGTAGGAGATCTTTCAACTTTGATGGTGCCATTCTATATGGCGAAATAGAGATAGGACAAGTATCTGGAATGATGTGTATACCGAAGTCTATTTCTCCCTCAGAAGGGACTCCGGGTAGGTCATCAGGAAAGACTTCTGGAAACTCTTTTACAATAGGAACTGACTGAATGAGAGGTACCTCAACACTTGAGTCATTAACTCGGACTAAGTGATAGATACAACCCTTCGAAACTAACTTTCTCGCCTTAAGGTACGAAATGAAACGACCCTTAGGCACTGCTGAACTACTACTCCACTCTATGACTGGCTCATTAGGAATCTGAAACTTGACTACTCGAGTTCTATAATCTATTTATGCATAACAGGCATGAAGCCAGTCCATACCTAGAATGACATCGAAATCTACCATGTCTAACTCAACTAGATCAGCCATGGTGTCTTCATGATTGATGGAAATAACACAATCTCGATAAACTCACTCAACTAGAATTGACTCCCCAATAGGTGTAGAAACACAAAAAGGTTCACAAAGTTTCTCAGGAAGAACATTAAACTTATTTGCAACATAACGGGTTATAAAAGATAAACTTGCTTCTGGGTCTAGCAAAACATAAACATCAAAAGTAAAGACTTTGATCACACCAGTAACCACATCTGGAGAGTTCTCTTGCTCTTGGTGACTCGTGATCGCATAGAGGCGATTTGCCCCTCTGCCAGTATCGGAAGTAGCTCCCCTAGGTGTAGCCCTGTCTGGTGGAGCAACTGATGAAGATTGGGCTCTATTGCCCTGATTTCCACTACCTTGCCTGTTCTTAGGACACTCCTTCAAGAAATGACCCTCTTGCCCACACTTGAAATAACTTGTCTGTCCATCACGACACTTACCTGGGTGGATCCTACCACACTTAGCACATGCCGGAGCCCAGTTACCCCCTTGTGCCACACTACTTTGAGACTGTGCAGGTCTAGCTCTGAAGTTCTGCGAATTCTGGCCATTATACTCACCTTTGTTTCTGGGTGCAGGTGAACTAGCAGATGATGGTGCAGGTCCCTTTTGCTTATGAAAGGACAGACGATTTACACTAACTTTTTGCTGCCCAGACTTATTCCCTGTCTTCGCTTTCTTATTTCTGAATTCTTCCCTGTCTCTCATCTTCTCTTCCTCAACCTGTTGCACATAAACCATCAACCTCGAAATGTCCATGTCTCCAATAAGCATTGCTACCCGACCCTCTTTGCTTGATAGACGGCCCAACCCAGCAACGAACAAGCTCATTCTACTTCTCATGTCCTTAACCATCTCCGGAGGATAACAGGATAGTTGGGTGAACTTCAACCCATATTCATGAACACTTAGAGAATCCTACTTAAGTGTGAGGAACTTACGTACCTTGGCCTCTTTCAGTTCCCGGGGAAAGAAACCCCCCAAGAAAGCTTTCTCAAAATAGGCCCAACTCGCAGGTGGTGCATCCTTAGTTCTACCCCCTATTCACTGATCAAACCAGGTCCTAACAACATTTTTCATCTGATATGCAGCTAGCTCAACTCTCACGGTATCAGTCACATGCATCACATCGAACACCTTTTTAAGTTCCTCAATGAAGTTCTCTGGATCCTCTGCAGTGCTGGAACCCGTGAAAGGGTTCATCCTCAAGAACTCACGAATCCTTGAAATGTCAGCCTCTTCTTGTCGAGCTCCTCTCTGCTGCCCAGCTTGGTTAGTCACAACTTGACTGAGCATTCTTATAGCCTCTCTGAACTCAACATTAGTAACTTCTCCTTGAGGTTGCACTTCAGGTGCATTGGGTAACTCTTGTCCCTCAACATTCATCCTAGCTGGACACATGGCGGTGTGTGTTTATTACCACAACTAATTGTATTGAGTTATGGTTCCACGTTAGCATATAAGGAACAAAGAAATATAGAAAAAACAAAGTTTAGGGGTGGGGGGGTGGGTAATAAAGATAAATTGTGTTAATGAGATTTTGATCACAATTCAGGAAGTGTATATATATATATATATAGATATATATTTGAGGGAATTATATCAACCTTTTTGTTTGTGTAAGTCTGTGCCTTTTTCATTGCCAACATAGAAAATACGCTGCTGCTTGGGTAACACTATTATAACCACAAATCCTTAAGGTCCCAATGAAATCAATTTTTGAGGTTGAGTTTGTCTAATGTCTCTTTACAATTTTTGATAGTATTATTTTTGTAGAAATCAGAATCAAATTGGAATAGAAGGGTTTAAAATGAAAGTACATTCCAAAATTAATTTGTCTTCATATATTTCCTTGTTTCATGTTAACCAAATTGACACAAAGTTTTTTGTTGGTTTTTAGGAGCAATAACCAAACGTATTAGTAGAGTAACCCTAAAAAATATTACTCCCTCTGTTTCAAAAAAATGATCTCCTTTCCTTTTTAATTTGTTTAAAAAAGAATGTCCTCTTTCCTTTTGAGGTAACATTTTAATTTCAGCTTTCCACGTGACATATTTAAGGCCACAAGATTAAAGGACAATTTTGTACAATTGATATAACTTTAATTTATAGTTTTTCTATAGTGATCCCAAGTCATTTATGAGTTGCTGGGACTAGCAGTTGAGTCACCCGACCTTCCTTTGGTCTTTATGTAAGTTTCTTTATTTTGGAACTTTTGAAGTTTGAACGGTCGACTACGGTCAATACTTTAAGTAAACGACCTCAGAATGCAATTCTGCTTTTCTTGTTAGCTCAGGAGAGTCGAGTTTGATCTAAGTGGACCTTTAATTTTAGGTCCTAAGGCTTCCACACTCATTTTCACCTACCTTGTGGCTTAATGGATAAATAAAGTTTTGAGTGTGGGACCCACTATTTATTGAGACGACCTCAAATGAAAGTTTTGCCATCTCCGTCAAGTCCAAATTGTCAAATATAGTATGGTAGAAAGTTCGTTTGTGTGGATGGATTTCGAACGAATGTCGATCACCCCGTCAGGATAATTTTCCAATTAACTTGAGTTGGTGCAACCGTTGTTGATGCACCACATTTTGTACTTCGCATTCGTGACCCTTCAACTGCATTCACGGGTTCGACTCTACGTTCACGAAGAGTGGGGACCCCAACCCACACAATCGCGGATAAAGTCTTATGTTCGCAAAGAAGGGTCAATGTTGTCACATCTCGAGCCTACACCCTGGACGTGGTCGACACTCGAAGACCATTGCTGGCCCCAAGGAAACCCTTGGCCTGGCTTACTGACTCAGCGGAAGACTCTAAACATTTTACTATAATTAAATGAACTTACTCAAATAACTTTAGTGAAATAACTCAGAATGTTTAATGGTCAACATTCAACTCGGCCAAAATGGCATCTCAAGTCTTAACATATGAAATGATAATGTAAAGACGTCTTACTACTAATTGTCTACGAAGCCTCTAAAATAAAGAGGGATGTCGGGACAGGACCCCGGATCTTTCTAACATCTGAAAGATTAGAAACCAAATAAAGGAGTCCCCCGGAATGCCAGGAGGCTCACCAACAGACTCTAAATGCTCACAATGGATCAAAGAGGCGCTGGATGCTGATCCTAGTTACTTGCGTCTGCATCATAAGAAGATGCAGGCCAACTGACATCAGTACATTGAATGTACTAGTATGCGAGTTGGAATGCTAAAACAAGATATAGGCTTGAAATGAAACTAAAGAAAACACTTACCTTGGCTCTTCTCAACTCATGAATAAAGTTAACTCAAAATAAAGAAATGAAACACATGCATTATATGAAAAGCTTTATAAAACAGTAAAAACAACTTAGTTCATTAAAGAAAATGCAATAACAAACTCAACTTTGCTCATATACAAAGTAATATAGTTTAGGTGGGAGTTTCTCTAACCGACAACCACCACTATGAGCCTAAGTGGTGATACAACGTCTTTTGACACGCTGCCAGAACGGTCCTATACTTTGCCGTCATATAAAACCTACTTAACTTAGTGGATCCATTAGGTTAACTTATGTTATCATCTAAAATGTATGACCCTTTAATACCCATGATGGCTACATGGTTTATGGAGACTTGAGTTAATATGATCTCGCATCCCTATATCGGTGCTCAATAAAACTCCCAAAAATATACTTAGCTCATATGTTTAAAAACATAACTCTTTCTTTAGTTTGAGATAATTACTCAAAGCTTAGCCCAAAGTCTCTCTTGGAATCGATGTTCCCTTTTCTTGCTCAAATGTGAAAACATTTATAAACTTCTTTGGGAATACTTAGTTCCCTAATAGCTTTTTGAGAAATGAACTCAACTCTTTATTCTTTGCTTAACTTGAAAACTTGAGTCTTAAAATGAATTTAAAACATTGTTAAAGACTCTTGAAAACTTTATGAAACTTTTCTTTGACTTGCTTCTTAACTTCTAGACTTAACCATTGACTTCTTTGACTTTGATCTTAACTTTCCTTGAATTGGATTATGGATTCAAGGTTCATGATCTCATGTTTATGGATGATTTCATGATGTTTAGATGTACCTTAGAGTGTTAGAATCAACTAGGAAACATAGGTACATCACTTAGAAACTAGTACGAATAGATGGGGGAAGAATGGGGTGAACTGGCGTCCTTGGCGCTCTAAGAGGCGTGGGGCGCTAGGCCATAAACTTCAGAGGACAAGTTGGGGCGCGCTGTCTGGCGCGGCTCCACAAGGAGTAAACTTCAGAGACTCTTTTGGGGGGTGCTGGCTAGCGCGACGCCCCACCTTTTTCCCCAGAAAATTCTGATTTTTTCCTTCGTTTTTCATCTCTAAACCCTCTAAACCTCCATAGTTCTTTCCCCAAACACTTAGGATCATTAGTACCCTCAATACCCAATAGATTTAACTCGAAAAACAACTCGGGAACACCAATCAAATCAACACTAGGCAATCAACAATCTATCAACAAGAATTCAACAATGTTCTTCAAGAACTTCACTTTCTTAACATTCAAACAACTCCAATTTTGCTGAATTGAAATAAGTTTGGCGTGTGGGTGAACTAACCAAACACTATGTGATCTCACATACCTTGTAGGGATCACCCCCGACGAATTCCACTCGCAAAGCTTGAACGTTCTGGGCGATTTCTTGATTTCTCTCCTCTTTTCTCTTCTTTTTTCTCCTCCACAATCCCTAGCGTAAATTCTAATTTTCTAAACTGAATAAAGTCTTGTTTTAACCCAATTAATTCCTAAAAACGAAATAGGTAAATTAGGTAAGGAAAAGACTAGTTTACCCTTCCAAAACCCGGATTAGACTTTCTTTAATCTAACAATCCAACTTCTAAAGGGCATAACTTACTCATACGAACTCAGAATAGCGCAAACTCAGTGGCGTTGGAAAGGTCATTCCACGAGATCTTCAATTATATATGAAACTACACCTAAATCATCCTGAGCTAGGAGTTATAGTCGTTTGAAGTTGACCAAAAACTCACTTTAACTTACTTAAAATTTTTCAGATTTCCTTATACTTTCCAAAATGACTATTTCCAGATTTTAAACCTATGTCTAGTTCTTTCTAGTTGCGAGATGTTACAAATGTAGACCTAGTCTAGTTGACCACTGTTACTCCCCGAAGCTACCCCCAAGACGCGGACACGGGACCTAGGATCACGAGTGACCCCAAGCTAACCCTACTAGTGTATCATAAGCATACTAAGAGATTACTGAATAAAATATACTATGCGGAAGCTAAATCATGAGTCAAACTGAAATGATGGGAAATACCCATATACTATTTCAATAGCCAATCTGAGAAGAGTTCAATAACAACTGAAGATGAAACTCAAAACTAAAAGCTGAAACTATCTATGTGTGAAATAAGCCTCTAACCGACTAGAAATGCTGGGACATGCCCCAACTAGATATAGAAAACCTGAAACTAGAACAAAAAGCAAAGGAAGATAATTATGTCACTCGTCCTCGAAGAATGAGGACTAACCACTGATGCTGCTAAACTAAAGATTGGGAACCTTTCTAGGCGTGATCTGGAAGCTGAGGACCTGAACCTACATCACGAGAAGATGTAGCGCAGAGTATGCGTCAGTACTTGAAAGGTTATGAGCATGCATGATAGAGTAAATCTGAATAATAACATAACTGAACAAAGCAATAAAACAATGATATAATCTGAACATGATAAGGATACTGACAATGCTGAACATGAACTAACTGAATGCAATGACTAAGTTTATAACATGCTGAGATTGAATACTGACTGTACTGGTAACATAGTCAATGCAATAGAATCTGACTGAACTGTGGGAGCCACTACTAATCGACATAAAATCATATGAGATAAATGTGGAGTCCGATGTATACCCCCCATCGAGAGGACCTAATATACCCTGCAAGAGGTATAAATGCATGACTGGTGTGATCACTAAAATTTGGCCCACATAGGGGACTTACAACCTACGGAGAACATAGTTCTGGGACTTGCGGTGACTGACCCTAGTCCACTCGGTATTAAGTCTACTCCCAACTGATTATGTAATTTAACAATTTATAACTGAAATGTTGTAATTCTGGATAGCTAAAATACTGACAGCCTAACTAAAAGTGCGACATTTATGTACTGATAATGAACCATTTATAACTGGATCATGTATAACTAAATAAATTGACCTAGCATGTGCAATTCATGAACTAAAAGAACTACATAGCTAGGGTTCTGAATTTATGAAGGAATTTATACTAAAACTTACTAAAATCATGATAATCTGATTAGGAACGTCACAGTAACTAAATTATAATGATCTTTTGAAATTCTAGAAACCCTAGGTCTAGATAATGTTAAGGAAATCAAGAATCTGACTGAATTCTAGGGACCTTATGGGCGAAAGGAATCCACTAGTGAAATCCCACATACCGGGTGATGAATTCCACGGAGAAATATTTCAATTTCAGGGATAGACTGATGAAAACCTGATGCGTTCTTGGAACTAAGGCTGGCAATTGGACAACACCAGATCAACAGGACCGGTTTTACCGGAATCGATATTGGAACTGGGACACATTACCGAATTTATTTATCGGAACTAGATCTTACCGGAACCAGTTTTACCGGAAATTCCCAAAGGTTCCGCCCGGTCCCTTAGTTACCGGATAGGAACCGATTTGGACCGGACCGGAACCGGTTCTTACCGGATCATTGTGTACCTGTATTTTTTTTATTAACTTTAATTATTATATAATATTATATTATTAAAAAACTTCAATTTAAAACTTTAAACTTTAAAGTTTCAATTGAATTTAAGTTTAAACTTTAAAGTTTAAAATTGACTTTAAAGTTTAAAGTTTATATTGAAAATTTGAATTTAAAGTTTAAAATTGACTTTAAAGTTTATATTGAATTTAAAGTTTAAACCTTAAAATTCAATTTTATATTAAAGTTTAAAGTTTAAACTAATATTAAAATAAT
>JAJOOR010030225.1:0-14429 GCA_036250505.1 Solanum acaule | reverse complement strand
ATTTTAGAGCGTATTAAATAAGTCTGGATGGTATTAAGACTCCTACAAATCTGATTTGTTAAGATCTTTTCAGATCCATTAAGAGGTTTTCTTAAAAATAAACAAATGGACTTAATAGGCTTAATCTGAATGATTAATTAGGTGTGAGAATTTGGGAATTGCAGTAGAACCTTCAAAAAGTTTTGTATACAAATCTTGAAAGGGTAGAGGTGAAGTGTTCTTGATAAACATCAACACATCCCAAAAAAATTGTTAATATAAAAAAACAATAAAAACTTACCAGTTCAAAGAGGAAAAAAATGATGTTTGATTGAGAAAAGAGAGGAAGAAAGTTTATAGTGAGAGAGAACAAAAGCCGCACAAAGAGAAACAAAAGCGGCATGTGATTATTTTAGAGCGTATTAAATAAGTCTGGATGGTATTAAGACTCCTACAAATCTGATTTGTTAAGATCTTTTCAGATCCATTAAGAGGTTTTCTTAAAAATAAACAAATGGACTTAATAGGCTTAATCTGAATGATTAATTAGGTGTGAGAATTTGGGAATTGCAGTAGAACCTTCAAAAAGTTTTGTATACAAATCTTGAAAGGGTAGAGGTGAAGTGTTCTTGATAAACATCAACACATCCCAAAAAAATTGTTAATATAAAAAAACAATAAAAACTTACCAGTTCAAAGAGGAAAAAAATGATGTTTGATTGAGAAAAGAGAGGAAGAAAGTTTATAGTGAGAGAGAACAAAAGCCGCACAAAGAGAAACAAAAGCGGCATGTGATTATTTTAGAGCGTATTAAATAAGTCTGGATGGTATTAAGACTCCTACAAATCTGATTTGTTAAGATCTTTTCAGATCCATTAAGAGGTTTTCTTAAAAAATAAACAAATGGACTTAATAGGCTTAATCTGAATGATTAATTAGGTGTGAGAATTTGGGAATTTCAAAAGAGTGGACTTTTGGTCATCTCAGGATCTGACCCTTCTTTTTCATATTTTTGTTTGGGCATGGGGATGTTATGTTTAATTGGGGTGTGAGAATTTGGGAATTTCAAAAGAGTGAATGAGAAGAAGAATGCATAAACGTTTTGTCTTTAAAAGCAACTTATATACTCGTATAACCTGATGCTAGATATCAAATATTAAAAAGGACAGTACAAATTCATATCATGTTGCCGCCTGCCTTGTTTTAGAATGCTGAAACAATTCTCTGTGCCTCTGCAATATTCTTGTTTTATGTTGCATCAGTAACATTTAAATATGCCAATTTTAGCAAGATTTGGTAGTTGGAAATGGTAAAAATATTTTCTTGTTCAGGATATTACCACTGCTGAGTTTTTCAACATTTATGTTTTGCTTTGCAGCCTTTAAAACTCTTGGAAAGCTGATACTGGATGTGGGATTACTCTTGGCGTATCACTGTGATCGCTATGGTGCGTCTTTGTGCTATGTTTGTACCATCTATTTTATTTCCATGGTTCTGATCTGGGTATTCAATTGCATTCCTACATACAGTTACATAGCCTACTTAAATCCAAAGCTCATTAATGATAAACAATTCCAAATTTAAATGGAAAATTCAAGTTCAAGATACCTTAAAATTTCAATGTAGGTTGTACTACTCTAGAGGCCTCAAAGGAATTGGCTTGAGATCTCAACACATCTATTGCTTTCTGTAGTCGACTGCAAATAATTGCAACAGGATCTTGAATTTACTCTGCACACTACTTATATCAAAACAACCAACATCAACAATTATTTGACCTTCCGTTGTAAAACCATAATCCAATGTAAAAGAATTGTGTATTGATAAGAAATATAAGCTGGGTTGAAGACGTGATGTATTATGCGTTTCAGCAGTTAGGTTCTTGACTCCCAAAAATTAAAGACACGGTTCTTTGCCATTTTTTTACTGGCCTCTATCACGAGAGAAATTATTTAAATTTGAAAAAATTTACAGTGGGATAAATTAAAAAGAAATTAAGAATTTCAAAATTCAGAATTTTATTTTATTACAAAAGTAGTTAGCTTTGTCCTCATTCTTTTAGCAATGCTATGTGGCCAATTGTGAGGCTGCCACTTGGCTTAATATGGAGGATTCTTTCCGTCTTTTTAATAATGTATAAATTTGATTGTTTTTTTTCCTTATTGATGTCAAAACCAGTTTGTTCACTTTCTGTCTTGCTTCGTACTGGTTCATGTGCTGGCTTCTTTAAACAAAGTAAGGGTAAAAGATGTTTGGTTTCCTTGACATACTGTAAATGTGTCCTTAGTCTTTATTTTCACTTTGATTCCTCCTGCAACAGATATGAGGAACAGTTTCCTTGAGTTTCTCATTTGGAACCTCAACAAAATCATTATGGTTGTAATTGAGCTTTGTTAACAGAATTGCAAGTCACCCTGATGGTCTAGATTTTGATATGTTTCTACTGTCAAACCGCTTTTCATTTTAAAAAGAAACTGCTTTTGCATCCTTATTTTTGTTATGCTTTCTTTTTGTATGAACATTATTGTAGCTTGAGGTGATGAGTATTAATCACATCAGTTTAGTTGCTCAATGCAAATAATGCAGCATCCAGAGAGATGGTGATGCTTGAGGGTGAAGGCCTTGAACAAACACTTGTTCATTCTAGATGTCATAAAGGTCGTCTGCTTTACTATTTTCCAGCTCAGCATAGGTAATGGTCTTTCCCTCTCTATGATATTCTTTTGGGAAAAATAAGAGAAGGGAGGAATTGATTGAAAAGCTCAACTTGATTATTTCCTTAAGTCATTCTAATAATCCCCCTCAAGCTGATGCATATCAGTCATGTGAGAAATAATGGAGCTCTATTTATACACACTACATTACAATCATTTTCCACACTGGATACTATATACAAATTCTATTCCTATTTCTATTCTAACACTCCCCCTCAAACTGGTGCGTACAAGCCATATGATCGAGCTTGTTGCAACGTGTTATTAATATGAGGAACTTGGTGAAAATACTGTAAGCTGATTACTTGATTTCACAAATATTATAACAATATTTACGCAAAGTATCTTTTCTCTAACAAAGTGGCAGTCAATCTCAGTTTGGGTAGAGCCTGCTGGCCATGCGGCTAAAAGCTCTGTATTTTTATGAACACTTTTATTAAAGTAACTTTTCATAAAAGTGCTTTTGAAATAAACAATTTATGTTTGGCTAACTCATTTGAAAAGTGTTTTTGATAAGCTGATTGTGTTTTACTAATCATTTTGAGAAGTACTTTTGAGAGTCAAATTATGAAAATGGACAATTTTCAATGCACTTTTTATATTAAGATTATTTGATAGAGAAATTATTTTAATTATCTATTATAAAAAATAATTAATTTTTATCTTTATTTAATCAAAAAAGTACATACTACAAATTTCCAACCAATATTGTACATAGATAAATCAAAGAAAATATTAAATATTGATATAATATTAACATGATGATTTAAATATAATTGAAAACATCAAGCCAAATAAATCAAAAAATCATTCCACAAATTAAAACATAAAATTAAATAAAGAATCTATTGTGTAAAAATGAAAATAAAATTCTGAAATGGAAACTTACGAGATATGCTAATTAATTAACAAGGGATATATTAATATATAAGTATAAATGATAGGGGGTACTTTTGTTTTTAAAAAAACAATTTTCTGATTCTGCTTTTTTTAAGAAGCTGTAACTTTTAGCTTCTTTCCAACCTCAGAAAAACTGCCTCTGCTTCTATTTAGAAGCAGTTCTACTTATTGGTCAAACACTTTAATTTTTCAAAAAAGTGCTTTTGGACACCTAACCACCAGGTCAAATAGGCTCTTAGTCCTCATGAAATATCGAATTTGATGCGATATGAAGGACCGCTTGGTTATCACACATAAATTCCATCTATTGATTTCTCCAAAAACTGTTGAATCCAAACTAGCTCATAGGTTGCTACAATTGTTGCTTGATATTTTGCACCTACATTAGATTGATCAACCACACTCTATATCTTACGTTTATAGGACACCAAATTACCTCCTACTAAAACACAATTTTCGGATGTAGAACGTCTATCAAAAGGTGATTTTGCCAATCAACGTCTGTTTATCCAATGATTGCTCATGGCCTCAATCGTCGATCTTCATAGAGTGTTTATTTGTATCCCGTAATGAAAATGGATTAACTCAAATATGATAAGTTAAGAAGTTTCGGATACTTAGGGATCAGATTAGAATCCTTTTAACTCTTGGATTACTAGAAAACAAGGGATTAGTTTCCTTTTTGAATTGATTTATTTCTCCTATAAATTGTGTACTCTTTGGATGAATAACACATGTGGATTTGTTGTCTTGTAAATTTGCATACTATTCAGATGAATAAAACATACTACTCCGATACCAAAATTTACAACCTTCTTATTTCCAATATCTAGAACTGGTACTGATTCTGTTATGTAATGGTCTATATCTAGTTGAACATATGTCTACAACACTCGTAAGCAACCTAAGGAAACAAAGATATATCAAGATATGGGGGAAATAATCAAGTTAAGACATCCCATACATGATACAACCCTGTCTGATTGTGAACACCCTAACATTCTTGTTTCTAGTAGTTGCTTTCATTTACTTCAATATTAGAAGGCAATAGTAATGACATTGCAAAGTTGATCTTGACAAGAGGAAGTGCGTTTCATTTCAAATTTCAAAATATATTGGATTTTGTGTATGTGATATACTGCTACTCTGCTAGTAGATGCAAGTAAATTTTTTCTGTGCAGTCTGAAGAAAGAATAGCTGCTTCTATAATGCTACCAGTAAAGGGGCACTAAGCTTTGAATTTCCTTAGATTTAGAAGACATATTCACGGCAAAAATAGACTGTTATCATCTATGTTTTTCGGACTCAGGTGTGGGTATCCGATATCGGTGCAAATCTAGATTGATTCTTCATCACATAAACTTTAGTATTCGGGGCTATGGATTCCTGTGGGGATACAAGTGCTGAGATGCAACCAATAAGTGTAAATTACGACATATATAGTATATATTTCGATTGATTAAAGTTGTTGAACTTATAAGCACCTAATATTTTATGCACACGAGATCTCGCAAAATAGCACAGCATTGTAATATTTTATATATGACATATAAACTCGAAAATCAAACCAAATATTCAATCAATCTATACTTTTGGATCATAGACATAGTCAAAACACCTACAGTAAGTTGACCAAATCTGGTGTGGATCTCACACCCACATCCATGTCGTGTCAACACAGGTTTGGCAGGGATTTTGAAGAGTCCTAGCCACATAGGTGATCATTGCAGCAGTGACTTTCTGTAGACAAGTGCACATCTAGTTACAAACTGACAGTTCCCAGGCGAGCAAAACCCCAAGGCTGTCATTCACATTATAATTTTGCTTAATGTCTTCAATGCTGCTTGAGTAGTCTACTGGAGTTTGTTTATTCATACAATAATATTTTATGGCCTTCTGTTGGCACACATAGTTTTTCTTAACTATATTGATTCTTGCAAAGGCTTAGAATAAGTAAACTCCAATAATTTAAATGCAATAATCGAGGGATGATACATTGATTCAGAATATTTGTAGTCTTCAGCTAACGAAGTGTACAACTTTCTTGCAGCATCCCCGCCCATGCTTCCATGTCATCATGGTGTGGATGGCATACAGATCACGGTTCTCTTACGGGTACTTCATTTATTGAAATCCGCTTTTAGTAAATTTCTTGAATTGTAGATACATGTAGCAAGATGGTATTACAACTACGTTACAACTCAATCAGGAAGCTGAACAATGTAAAAAACTTAATTAATGTTTAAAACTTGGTAAATGATTTACAGTCACCAATTCAAATACCATCTAATCAAATGGTATTCCTCATGGAACTCCAACTGCAAATTTTATCTGCCTGTTATTAGTACTAGTTTGACATTAAGACAATTAGCTGGTCATTAGTAGTGAAAGTTAAGCCTGTACGATTTTAACAAGTTAGTGTCAAGCTGCTTCAGCTCTGAAACATTGGCCTAGAGAACCATGGATAGTGATTGGTATTGTTGATCAGGCTGTATTGTCTGATTTTGTTGAGTATTTTTCTGATTGATTCTGTGTTTTTAGGTATATGGGTAATTACCAATCAGTTGGTGATCTTGAAACTGTAAAAGACAGGTTTGTAGTGATATGATAAAACCTCCATTTCTAGTATATATGTTGTCATTTAGTATGTTTGTGGGGTCAATGGAGGGATGTATGTGGAGAATGGAAGATAAGTCCAAGGTAACAGGGGTCTGCTATTTGTAGATCTAGCTCCATATTCTTTCCTAAACAAAAATGTTAATTGAAAAATATATGGTTTCTTTGCCTGCAAGTATATAATCAGATGCAACTTCACCCTTCAATCGAGTTTTTGTATTGCCATTTACATCTTCAAACCATTTTGCATGAATATAAAGATCTTTGATGACATTGTAACTTGGGTGGATATTTCAAAGTTAGTCTCATTTTCTTTTCTGGGATATTTACTTGTTCATTGCCCTATCTCATGCTTTAGCTGATTACTGATTGGTTTCAACTTGTAGGTCTTACTTGTGGCATGTTTAGTAGAGATGCTGTAGAGATACATTGCCCTGATAGTGATGCTGGCCTTTACATAAAAACACGAACTGGTCAAATAGTCAAGGTATATTCTTTCTGCTCATTATATGCTAAAGCAAAAGGATAGTTTAGAACTATATAGGTCCTTGATAAGTTGTTCCTATTTCTTATTCAACTACTCTTTTCATTACGCCTTGTCATTAAAGATTATTGCCTGTATTGCACATTTTAGCTGATCCAGTACAATATAAAATCTTCTTGTGATGATCAATAAGTCATTCTCATCTAGCTATATTTAAAATGATCTAGTTTGTAGAAGAGATGATAAGAATCGAGTTAGGATTAAAGAATTGAATAAATAGCTCTACGTAAATCAACAACAACAAAATGTGATGTTGTTACATGTATCCCGTAGAATTAGTCGAGGTGCGCGAAAGTTGGCCTGGACACCATAGTCATCAAAAAAAGAAAACAACATACACAGTGTACACAAATGTTAAACCTACCCTATGTGAGGTAAAAAGGTTATTTTTGATAGTCCCTCGGCTCAAGGAAAACATTCAAAACAGGTTTGAGAAAAATACAAGAGTGCAAGAAGTTCTAATGAAAATACTAAGAAAAGAAAAATATTAGATAACCAAAGCAAAAGAAACAACAATAGTAATAAAAATGAAGAATAAGACTGTAAAAGCAACATATCAGTGTGATCCCATAAGTGGGGTTTGGGGTGGGTGGGGTGCACGCAGACCTTACCTACCTTGTGTGAGGTAGGAGGATGTTTCGAAAACATGTTTGACAATTACAAGAGTAAAAGTTATAATGAATATTTGATAAAAAAGTATTGACAATGAAAATAGTAAAGATAACCCAAGTAAAAGAAACAACATTACAAATACAATTAAAGAACAAAATACTAATAGAAAATAATATTGATGCTAATAATAAGAAGAGGGAGCAGAAAAGGTGCTCTAAGCTAGAACCATGTTCTCCCATAGGAGACAGAAATGACTCGACTTCCTACTAACCCTCTACCCTGATCCTAAACCTTCTTGCTTTCCTATCTTTGAGGTCATGTCCTTGGTGAGCTGAAAATGTGTCACATCATGTCTAATCACCTCTTCCCAATTCTTCCTCAGCCTACTTCTACCTTTCCATAGACCTATCACTACCAACCTCTCGCACCTCCCCATTAGGGTATTTGTGCTCCTCTTTACATGCCAGAACCACTCAGCCTCACTTTTCGTATCTTGTCCACTATTGAGGCCACTCCCACCTTGCCTTATGTATTTTCATTCCTAATCTTATCCCTCCTAGTGTGTCTACACATCCATCTAAACATCTTCATATCTGCTACATTTCATTCTTCTGAATGTGTGAATTTTTTACTAGCCAACACTTTTCCCCCTATAACATTGTTGGTCCCCCTGTAACATTGTTGGTCTAACAACTACTCTATAGAACTTATCTTCTAATTCTTGGTGGCATATTCTTATCACACAAGACACTAGATGTGAGCCTCCATTTTATCCACCTTGCTCCAATATCATGTGTGACATTATCGTCAATCTTTTCATTTCCTTGATTATTGACCCAAGATACTTGAAGCTTCCTCTCGTGGGAATGACCCGTGCATTAACCCCCACTTCCACATCTGCTTCATATGATGCGTCACCAAACTTGTACTTCATGTACTCAATCTTAGTCTTGCTCAACCTGAAACCTTTTGACTCTTAGGTCTGTTTTCAAACCTCCAGTCTATCATTAACTCTGTCATGTGTTGTCAATCAATAGTATGTCATTTGAAAATAATATACAATTATATCTATTATAGGGTCAACTCTCTCTGGTTTAACTCCAGGCAACAGTCACACACCTATGACTCAACCCACTTTCTTTTTCCCTCAATCTAGTTTAACACTTATATTAGCCTAGCATAAGAAATTACAACACAAGGCACATACAAGAATCACTTCCCAATTTTGTATTTAACTCGTGCCACAAAGCACACAAACACTCGGCCTTACAAAATTCATCTTCAAGCCAAATCTGGTATGTGACAATAAATAGGTAACACCTTGTCACATGCCATACACATGTCTTATCCTATGTAGTTGACATCCCCCTACTGGTAGGCCAATTTGAATTCAAAATACAAGTCTTATTAATCGTGCTGACAATGCCACAAACAACTAGAAACTAAGTAACTGCCCAATTGCCGACGCATGTGCACGGTACATGTAAGCAACCTTCAAATCTGGTGCCAAAAGCCCACCAAACATGCAACTTTGCGCCTTATCCACATGCCTGCGTTGTGCGCAGGTTCATTCCCACACATCTTGCCATTGGTGCCCAATCTTCTTAGTCATGTGCCTTGCCTAGCTCATAGTCCACAAACTTGTCTTAGCCACAATCATACCATAATCATAGTCTTGCTTTGCTTTAGCTTGTCCATCCTTTGTCATGCGTTGATGACACCTTGCCTTGCATGCCTTAGCCACTCCACTGCCAAGGTCTTGCCTTAAGTAAATTTGATCTTAACCAAAGTTATTGGGTCATGGCTAGGTCCATCATGTAAATCCCTAGCCAAGCCCGAGCCATCCGAACTATCAACCTGAAGGTCTAATAGTATTTCCCCTTGAATATGTCATGCCAATTCATCCATCACCACCAGCAACATACCTTGAAGAATAGGAGGCTATGTGATTACAAAATACTACTACTAGGTGTGTTCACGGGTCGGTTTGGGTCGGTTACTGATCAAAATCAAAACCAAACCAATTTAATCGGTTTTTAAATTATCAAAACCAAACCAAATTTAATATAATATACATTTATAGGTTTGATTATTATTGATTTTGGTTCAGTTTGGTTTGACTATTCGGTTCTTAACCATACACAAAAAAAATTAAAAATTCATTCTAAAGAGAAAAAAGACAACAATTCATTCAAAACGAAAAATCGTTAGAACGACTAATATTACAGAACTTTCGATCACTGAATTTACTGTGAACAAAGCTTAAAAATTCATCATTTTTGCCTAGAAGGAAGAGACAGTGACATTCTTAGTCCCACAAAAAATTATCATAGACACTCATATACATGAAACCAATAAAATAAATGTTCTCGTCTTGGACCTTTTTGCTTTCATAAATAAATTATAAGTAAATTTTGATGAAAACACATAGTATAAGATATTTAAAATTGTTTATAAATAGAACAAAACCAAAACCAAATCAAATATTATCAGTTTTTAAAAATCTAAAACCAAATCAAACCCAAATAAAATCGGTTTATTTAATCGGTTGGGTTCAGTTTTTCGGTTTGGATCGGTTTTTATCCAAACCGTGAACACCCCTAACTACTACTAATAAGACTGAGGAGATGGGGCTAGCCGTTCTACTCTTCCATCTAAAGGGAAACAACACTCAACTATCTACTAACCTTCTACTCTAATTCTCAACCTCCGCATCTTCGTATCTAGGGTCATGTCCTTGATTAGCCGGAGCTGAGCCATATCCTTTGACTAGGAAAGAATCCTTGGCAATCTTGAAGACAATTTGCAAGTAACTTGACAACCACTTTTCTAACAATTTTCACACCTATTTGGTCCTTCTTGAGCCACAAGTGAACCCATTTGAAGGGCGGAAAATGTGGTCTAAGTGGGAGTTTCTTGTGGTGCAAGTTCGTCACATTTTAAGTGCCTCTGCTAATACTCTGGGTTGCAGGATTGAGAAATGCTCAATTGTGTATCTTGGCATGCCATTGGGGAACAAACAGAAGGAGCAGGTGATTTGGGAAGGTATCTTTGGAAAAACTGAAAGGAAACTAGCTAACTGGAAGGCTCAGTACTTATCTTTGGGTGGGAGAACTATTTTGATAAACTCTGTCCTGGATTCCCTGCCTACCTATGTTATGTATCTCTTTCCTTTTGCCTGTTAAGGTGGAAGAAAGATTAGACAAGCTAAGAAGAGACTTCTTATGGTTGGGTAATAAAGAGGGAGCTGTATGCATTTGGTAAAGTGGCAAGTTGCACAGCTGTGCAGAAATGTTGGAGGTCGTGGCATCAGATATTTGGGGTTACAAAACAAATGCCTATTAACCAAATGGTTATGGAGATTTGGAAATGAGGAGCAAGCTCTTTGGAGGGAAGTGATTGTCAGCAAATATGGTCAGAATGGGCAGTGGTTTTCAAGTCCAGTCAACAGTACCTATGGGATTTCAGTCTGGAGTGCAATTAGGAGCTTGTGGAACCAGTTGGTCAGGGACATTACTATCAAATTAGGCACTGGCACCAAAATTAAGTTCTGGAAAGTGCTATGGATTAGTCAGGAGCTCCTAATGGTTTCCTATCCTGATCTGTTCATTCTTAGTACCAATCTAGAAGCAATGGTTAATGAGGTATGGTCTCTCCATGGATGGAATCTGAGTTTTAGAAGACTCTTGAATGACTGGGAAATTGGGAGAGTAGCTGCTCTGTGTTTAGGGGCACAAACATGGAAGTTGACTCAATAAGATTGATGCATAACAGTGATTGAAAGTTCTCATTAACCAGGCTATACAGAAGGAAAGTGCATGCTTTACCAGGGAAAAATAGTGGCCCTTGGGGGAAGATCTGGAAGAATAAAGTGCCAGTTAAGATGTTTTTCATGGCTGGTTGCTAGAAGAGCCTGCCTTACCCATGAAAAGCTCCAAAGGAGAGGCTTCCAGATAGCCTCTTGGTGTTCCCTTTGTAATGGAAAACAAACGAGACAAACAGTCATTTGTTCTTACATTGCAAAGTCACCTCCCAGTTGTGGGCATTATTCTTGGACATGACCCAGACTAGATGGACCATGCCAGAACATACTGCTAATCTTTTGAGCTGCTGGATCAGGAGATGGGGGAGTGAAAGTCAGAAGAAGTGGTGGAATATGATCCCCCTGCATATGGTGGACAATTTGGAGAGAAAAAAACATGAGATGTTTTGAGAGTACTGCTGAATCAGTTCAGAAAATCAAATGGAACTGTATGAGGACTTCTTTTTTTGGTGTAAAGAGGCGGGTATAGAGGATGCTGGACAGATTTTAGATTTTATAAGATCCTTAGAGGTTTTTGTGTTGCAAGTTTTTGTTTTAGCTTTGAGCCAACTGTAAATCTCTTTTGATGGTAGCAATCATCTCCTTAATGCTGAAGAATACAACATTACGTTCATTTAAAGAAACAACTAGGGACAAGTCTGAGGGTTTTTTTGAGTCATTTTTTCCTCACCAAAATTATTTTTTTCATTCAAACCCTTTTTTTCTTTCTCTCTACCTCACGACCATCCTTTTCTTTTCTTATCTCATGGCCATCTCTCTTTTCTTTTCTATCAAACACACTTTTTCCTCTCACTTGACATGCCATTCTCTTCACCCAACATACACTCCTGTACTAATTAATTTGTAGCCAAACTCTTTGTCAATTCTCATGGCACTTATTAACATTACCCTGGTCCTGAATCCATTCTTCAAATTGTACATTCGACCTTCCAAACAGTTAAAGCATTCCCCATCCTTAATTTTTAATTCGGCTTCTACAAAAGCCCTTGTTTCCTCTTTACTACCTACCTATACAAGACATTTAAAACATATAGGTGTACATCTCTCAAAAAAATAAATTTCAGTTTTTTTGCCTCTAATGATGTCACACTCTTGCCTTCATCCTCTCAAAGTTATTACTTTTGGTGGTTCCTTTTTGGATTTATCGTTAAACCTTACATGTCACAAACCCCAGAAGGAAGATGTGGAAAATAAAGAATTTACCAAGTCCTAGGATGAATTGGATTGGTGAAAACAAGAATCAACTCCAGAAAAGAAAAAGAATTTTGAAGAAACTCTACCTACAAGAATTTGTAATAGTTGCTTTAACCTTCAAGCTCTTGACTTTAACCCTCTTCTTGGTTTCCATTTTGATCTTGGACAAGAATCTCAACTGGTAGCTTATTTTTTAAGCTACTGAATTTTTTTTGACAGTTAGCTTAACTTTTTAAGCTACAATTTTTTTAAGAAATACTCAAGATAATCAAGAACAAAATGTTGACTGGCCTGCGTTGATATAAGTATTGAATAGATAAAAAAAAAAGAATATGTAAAATCTAAAAACAAAGTTTAAAGTACAAGAAATAAAGATAAATAAGAAATTTTAGAATTAATTCAAGCACTTCAAGAATGATGCTAAGAACGTGACAAAAGTGGGAGTTTCTTGGGTTGCAAGTTTGGCACATTTTAGACTACGGAATTAGTCCTAGTGTGGCCTGATTTTGACCTCCTTCAAAGGTTGATTCTTTACCCAACCCAATCTACCTCATGTTGGACTTAAATTTTAGACCTCAAAATAGCTATAGCACTTAGGCAAAAGATCCTCCTTGGCTTGAACTCTTCCTTTAAAATTGGACTCTCTTTTTTTTCCAGTTGAAACCCAATTAGCTTGTTTTGAAGTTTCTTTATTTGGTGTGAGATTCCGGCGACTGTGAGAAGGAAAAAGATGATCAGAAAAGAGGACACCCTCAGACCACTGGGTAATAGAGTTTGCTTATCTATATCTGAGAAACCTAGTACTATTTTGACTGATTTCACGCCAACACAGGCTTTTGGGCACGTGGGCACTTCAACAGCTGGAGCAGATTTTAATAAAAAAGCATGTGAGAGTCACGTGGGAGGCTCAGGTTTTTTCAAATCAAAAGAACAACCTTTGAATAAAGAATTGGGCCACAGAAGTAAAGTGGGCTTTCAGTCTGAACACAAAATATTATTTGGGCCTGACCCAGCAGCCCTTCTGATTTATAACAAAGTGCAAGGCAGTAATTTGGGAGACAGAAAATATGACCCAGTCGCAGAATCCCTGGACTTCAACAATCATCCCCTACGGATAGAGATTCACACAGACCATCAGGAAATTTCAGAGTCACTAAAATATGCAGAAGCGGTCGGATTTTGTGACACTCTGGAGATTGCAGAAAACACAGACAAAGACATGGGAGCAGAGGTACTACTTAATAATAGGGGGGAGAACAGTCTGGTGGTGGAAGAAGATGAAGCTCCAGTGGAGAGTCTAAACAAAATTTCGGAGGAGGGAAACTGGGTAGTGGAAGATGTTGTACCACTTCACGCGCAAACCCAAGCAGTAACTCTTGATAAAGAAATGGATACAGCTATTTGGGTTCATGTAGATCAGGAACACCAGGATACAACATCAACAGATGACGATGCCATGTCAATCATCCAGGAGGAAAGTAGATTTGATACAGAGGAACATGTAGAGCTAGAAAATAGAGAAGTGGGAGCTCTGAATATTGAGGATGCCATCCCTCTTAATTCCACAGAATTACCAGAGACAATTGAACCACCCCCAGACCCATCAGTACAACTTTGGGTTCGGCAGAATATTTTAGCACTGGGAAAAGATTTTGGGGTTAATTTTCATGGGTGTGAGAAATTAGCGGAGGAGTTGTTTATGAAGATAGATGGTAAGAGGAACAACCTTGTTGAAGCTACAAAAACTTCGATTCCAGAGACGCCTAAATTGAAAGGAGCTAAGGAACTAAAAAATTTGGAATCTGGTACCAAGTTCTTTAGTTATGGATCAAGAAGCAGGGGAGGATGCAATATTGATCGTTCTCATGAAGATTAATATTGTCTCATGGAATGTGAGGGGGCTCAATGACGCGAGAAAGAGGCAGTTGATCAAGAGTCTGTTGCACACTTGGAAGGCAGATGTATACTGCTTTCAAGAGACTAAGTTGCAGGGGGATATAAGGAATATTGTAAGAGAACTATGGGCTAACAGATGGGTGAAATATGC
>JAJOOR010030224.1:0-14099 GCA_036250505.1 Solanum acaule | reverse complement strand
AGACTCATTTCCCACTCAATTTGACCCCCTGAATAAGAATATGAAGTCGAATTTCCGAAATGATGCACGGATTTTGAGATATATGGAAATTACAATTTTAGGTGTTTTCGAAGCACATTTTCGGGCATTTTTGGGGTCGTTTCAGATGTAGTGAAATCAGCCCTTCTTGAAGCTTGGCTCGCACAAAGTGGCAATCAATTTCAATATGTTTGGTTATTTCGTGGAAAACAGGATTTTTGGCAATTTGTAAGGCTGAATGGCTATCACTGTATACAGGAAAGGGACCATCACATGGTACAGTGAGTTCTTCAAACAATCTACTCAACCACACCAACACTCCAACCACTTTCCTAATAGACTTGTACTCAGCCTCGCCTCAGTTGAAGAAAGGGAAATAATTTCTTCTTTCTTAAACTTCCAGTTTATAGGAATTGATCCCAATAACACAATGTAACCAGTAACAGACTTCCTTGAATCAGGACATGATGCCCAGTCTGAGTCACAAAAGGTTTGTACCTTGTAATCATTAGTGGAAGACATAAGCAAACCCAAGGTTGGATCTTTTTTAAGATACCTAAGCATGTGATATCAGCTTGCAAATGAGGTTCTCTAAGATCCTGCATAAACTGACTAAGAAGTTGTACCCCATATGCAATATCTAGTCTTGTGTTGGTGAGAAAATTTAACTTTCCAATTAAATTTCTGTATGAGCTAGGATCTGCTATAGGCTTCCCTTCATTGGCTTTAAGTTTGACTGATGAATCAAGGGGTGAAGCAAGACTAGAATACTCTGTGCAATGATATTCTTTGAGAAGATCAAGTACACACTTTCTTTGTGATATGAGCATCCCAGTTTTTGTATAGAGGATTTTCAATCCTAAGAAATAGTGCAGCTTCCCCATGTCTTTGATTTTGAACTGGTTATGGAGAAAAACCTTCAGTTGACCAATCTTTTCGAGATCAGTTCTAGTTAGTAGAATATCATCCACATAGACAGCTATAAACACAATGGAAAGACCTTGTTTTCTATAGAACAAAGAAGGGAAAAAGGACAAATATACCCCTGAATTATTGTAAATGGTATACAAATACCCTTCGTTATACTTTCCGGTCATTAGTACCCCTACCGTCCAAAAAGCAGAGCACATTTGCCCCTCACTCTAACAGAAGAATATTTAGTGACACGTGGCGCAATCCTACGACTCAACCCGATTTGACCAATTAATTAACTTGAAAATTTAAAAATCCGCCCAATGACCCATTTAACCCACTCACACTTAAACTAATCCAACCAAAAATCTAAAAAAAAAATCCCCAATTCTTCTCTTTAATATTTTTCCCCTTTATTTCTTCTCTCTTCTTTATTTGAATCATCCTCTTCAAATTAACCATACTTTTTCCTACACTTCTCTCAGGTAAATTTCTCTTATGATTTTGCAAATTTACTGTTTTTGTGTTGGATAAAATTAGTCGACCGACTCTGTTGAACCTCAAGTTAGTTTAGAAAAATTGATTTGTGTATAGTATGATTTTGTTATGATGGAGGTATAACAGAGTAGTATATACTATTAGGCCTGTGATATGCTTTGTTTTCCATCGTTTTTTTTTAAGCTCAAATTTTTGTTGTATTAAATTATGCGTAGATCTGTGAAAAAAATTGAAGAAATCATCTGATTTTCTCGACATTCCAGTAAGTTTTGTTGAGCTGGAAATTTAATAAGCTAAAATTTATGAATTTTTGACATGATTTGAAGTTGTTTTTGTTTTTTCAGATTCACGTTTCTCTAAAAAAATTTATTTGATGCAGTTTGTCGGCGTTTATTCCTTCACCACTGTATATTGAAGTTGGGGAAAAATATACCTCTATGAAGGAGTCCAATGCAGAAAATAGGTTAATATTTGTGTTGGTAATGGGGTATTGGGTGGGTTAAATGGGTCATTGGGCGGGTTTTTTAATTTTCGAGTTAATTAATTGGTCAAATCGGGTTGAGTCGTAGGATTGCGCCACGTGTCACTAAATATTCTTCTGTTAGAGTGAGGGGCAAATGTGCTTTGCTTTTTGGACGACAGGGGTACTAATGACCGGAAAGTATGACGGAGGGTATTTATTTGTATACCATTTATGATAGTTCGGGGATATATTTGTCCTTTTTATAATCATTTAGGGAATGATTGTAGCCTCTGATAAATCCTAATTTATTTTTCACAGATAATGACCTCATTACACTTCGTCGCCATGATCGATAACCGACTCTTTCAAAATTGATTGGAACCAAAATCAAACTTGGATTGTCAGATGGATGGATGCAAAGAGGATTACTTACATCGATCGTGTTCCCTCCTGTTGTAGTGGAGCTCTGGCATGTGATTTCGACCATGATGAACTTGATTCACGAAGACGATAGCAAGAAATGTAGATCGAAAAGAAACACTGAAAATCAACGATAAGAAGCTTGAATCAACAACAATGATCTACACTTGCTCTGATACCATATTGAAACTGTGAAGTAGAAGGACAAAATTTTGAAATGATGGATACTACTGAACTTCCATTAATGGAGCAAGAGAGAATTGAGAGGAGAAAGCTTCTCTGATATTATTGATTGAATGAAAGAGAGTAGTGATTAGAATCAACAAACAACTATTTATACAACTAATCAACTAAACAATTCTAACTTATTAACAATATACAGTTGTAATTTATAAGCTAAACTAACTAACTAAAATTCTAACTAACTTGTTGCTGACGTGTATAATAAATATATCAATACCTACTTTGTTGCCTCATTTGTATATTGACGATTAACAACAACAACAACAACACAAACTCAGTGAAATCACACTGAGTACGGTCTGCAAAGGGTAGAGTGTACGCAGACCTTGTCACAACCTCGTGAAGGTATATAGGCTATTTCCGAAAGATCATCAGCTCAAGTGCATTAAACTCAAGTACAAGAAGAAGAAAACAAGAAAGAAGCTAATAGTTAATTTTAAAAGAGCAACATAAAATCTATAGAAAAAAACAGTAACATCAACGTAAAGTTTACATTGTTACTTCATAAAATCTATGTATATCTTACCCTCTTTAAATCTCTCTTATAAAATTACACTAATTATATTATCATTCAATTTATATAAGTTAATTAAAAGAAATTCTATATAAAATTTAACTTTAAGCCTCCAATTAGTGACACAATCCATTTCTTATGATTTGGATATTTAAAAACTAGTGTCAGATAATGAAAGGCGTGAGAATTCCTCGTAAGCTGCGTTCACTGCCGTTAAAGTAAACGGTAAGTTAGTAGAATTTTATAAAGATTAAAAAATTGTAAAAAAGGAATTAATTTGATTCCCTTGACGAAATCAACGCAGGCAGTACGAAACGACATCGTTTCAGTGGTCGTTTTCCCTTTCTCAGCTCTTTTTCCAATGGCAAATTGTACGCAGGAAAGCCGAAGTGCAAATCTGAAGCAAAAATTCCAAAACAAAAAGACATTATCCATATTTTACACATCGTAATGCATGAGTTTGGAAACTACAGAGATGAATGAAAAATGAGGAAAAAAAACATGAATTTGAGCTTCCCCCAATAGTCTTTCCTCTTTTAATACCTTTTTTTTAGCACAAAATGGCTGACGATTTTTGTTTATTCAGCAAGGTTTGTTTTTTAATTCGTTTCCGCTTTATATTCACTATTGGGTTTGTTTATTTTGCCTTTTTGGATTTTCGTTGGCTGTAATTCGTGGTTTCTTGATTTGGGTGTACTTTATCTAAGAAATTTTGTTTATAATTATTTGCTGAAAGTGTAAGCCCTTTTTGTTGTTATTAGTATTCAAGGGGAGGAAATCAGCTTTTCGCTTTATTCTTATGTTTTTCTTTAGGCTTAAAAATTGTTTTAAGCTCAGCTTTGTACTATGAGAATCTGAGATTCTTATGCATTACAGAAATTTGGTTTTTTTAGTTGCTTAAAGTTTTAGGCCTTTTAATAGTTGTGGGGAGTAAGCTCAAGCTTATTCTTTTGCAGTAATGATAGTAAACTGGAATATTTTTCATTAAAAGAATGTATAATGGATATGAATTATCTAGGTTATGAAGTGCCTTGAGATAATTTAGACTGTAGAGTTTACTTTGATTGAATGACCCCTTGAAGTGTTGTTTGATCAAGATTATTTTTTTCTTTATATTCTTATGAGGAGATCCTGTTAGAAGTTGGGATTCTCGAGGGAAAAAACTTGGAATGGGATGGGAATAAGTGGAGTGTGTACTTAGGGTTGATGTAGCTTAGTGCAACTAGTTTGGGGTTGAGGTATACTTGCTTGATAACTGTTTTGAGCAACTTAATTTATATTGAGACTGATGATAAAAAGGAGGTAAAAGAAGATTCATGTCCTAAGCAGTTTATCTTTTAATTCCATTCAGGACTCCTTCATCATAAAGCCACCAAAAGCTTCTCCGATGATGCTGAGAATGGTGGTCTTAATCTTTGCAATGGTATGTGGAGTTTATATATGTTCAATTGGCTTGAAACAAATTGGTGTGCATTCCAGTGGACGGATCGTAAGTGTTCATGTGGTTGAAAAGCCGTGTGAGGCAACTGATATTGAACCTTCAGAAAAACCTTATGTGCACTTCCCCAAGCCAAAGACTTTTAGCCGGTGAAACTTTTATTATTCTGTTTTGATGTTTTGGGTTTCTTTTTGTGGATAATATTACTGAGTTGCTGTCTTCTATGTATTTAGGGCTGAATGTGCTTGCAATCCTGTAAGGAATTTTGCAATATTGTCGACGCAGAGATCTGGTAGTGGATGGTTTGAGACATTGCTAAACAGTCATATGAATATAAGCTCTAATGGGGAGATTTTTTCTGTTAAAGTCCGGAAAAGTAACGTGTCGACAATTCTGGACACTCTGGACAAACTTTATAACCTAGACTTTTTTACGAGTGCTTCCAAGAATGAATGCACTGCTGCAGTTGGACTCAAGTGGATGCTTAATCAGGTAAGAGCTTCTTGAAAATTGTGATATAATTGTTATGAGATAGTGAAGGAGTACTTCTGAATGTATTTCTGTTGTATTGCTATCACAGAACCTTTGGTTATGTTGATCTTCCTGATTAACGACCTGTTACAATAGTTTGAACTCTGTGATAGTGTGTTTTCCAGTGTTAAAATTAATGTCAAATATTCAAGCTTGTATCACTTGTGTAATGCTGAGATATTTATCTAGCAATTTTGTTTTGGTCGGTATTTATCTAACAAGTTCTTATTCCTAAGTTGAACTTGTTTATTCATATGTTTAAAGTGGGGATTATTAATGGATACGGTTGATGCTTAAAACAAGGGAAGGCTATAGATGAACATCCTTTCAAGTTCTGTCAGTCTGAAGTGCGCTTATATATATGCTATCCCCGTTATGTGCTGTTTTAAAGTGAAACATGCAAGGAGAACTACAATTGAGAATCCAGCCAAATGCTGATTACTTTGTATTCTGTTTTCGTATGCTGTAAGAATTGTGTAGAGCTCAACTAGTTTGGGTTGAAGCATATCAGAACTTACATTTGGGACTAGCAGAATCATTTAGTTCTTTAAAGTTGCTCATCTCTTGGCTGCTGAATTTGAAATGGTACAAAGTTGACGAATAATGCCTTGCACTATCTGAGATTCTTAGTGCACGGATATTAGGTGATTAAAGAAAAGTTTTGCTTATTGATCAAAAAGATGTTATATAGAGTTTATGGGAGGCTAAATGCTTGAATAATGAGTAAGATGGATCTAAAAGAATCATTAGTATTGTGCTATTGAAATAAAAATTTCTTGACATATGATTAGTAGGAAATAGTTACAGTTACCAGATATTAAATGATTAGCTCCTCACTCCCCCGCCTTCCTCTGGCCCCCAACCTTTTGTGTGATAGATGAAGATGGTCTTTAAAACTATAATTACTTTGCTAACGGAGTGTTGGCTTCACCAGTCCTTTACTGCTGCAGAAAATCTAAAATTAGACTCTGGAAACATTCTTTGAAAAAACTCTGCTTTCTTCTTTTGCATTCTTTTCTCTGTTGACTGTCTTGATTTTGAGGAAACAGTTACTTTTAAGAGGATGCAAGAACAGTCAAGTTAAAAACGACATACATGATATGTCCACCATGTGTAAGAATGAGATGATGTGAATTCTGAAAAAGCTAGTTCCTTGATAACTGCTTTCTCTTTTCATGGTTATGGAGAATGCTGTTGATTGCAATTCTGTTTGAATATCATTACAGGGTCTGATGCAGAATCATGAGCAAATTGTTGAATATTTCAAAACCAGAGGAGTTTCTGCTATTTTTCTCTTCAGAAGAAATCTGTTGCGCCGAATGATTTCAATGCTAGCAAATTCCTATGATCAGAGTGCTAAGCTGGTAAATGGAACCCACAAGTCTCATGTGCATTCTCCCAAGGAGGTCAGTTTTGCGCTGTATTTCTTTCTTATGTAGATGCCAATACTTTGTCTCTACGGTGTCTTAAGAGATAAAATTGTTGTTCAGGCTGAGATGCTTGCAAGTTACAAACCCACGATAAACACAACTTTGCTGATCCCCAACCTGAAGCAAGTAGACAACATGGCTATAAAAGCTGTGCAATACTTCAATAGCACTCGACATATTATATTGTTCTACGAGGACATAATAAAAAATCAAACAGTAAGAGTTATGCATATTCTACCATGCTTACTTTATTCGTCTTGTTCTTCATGCTTACTTTTCTAGTTTGCCATTTTCCTCACAGATACTGAACGATGTTCAAGATTTCCTGAAAGTTCCTAGAAGGGACCTTCACAGTCGTCAGGTGAAGATACACAAAGGGACATTGTCTTCACAAGTTGAAAATTGGGTTGATGTTGAAAAGACACTCAAGGGAACGCCATATGAAAGCTTCCTACATGCAGATTACAAACTATAGATTTGCAGTCGTCGTGTACAGATGTAACTTGTTGTTCAACTCAATTCTTTCATTATTTACTGTTAGGAGACACTTGATCTTAGCCAAAAGGTCGAGAAAGATATACTTGTTAGTAGAAGCTAACAGGGGAGAGAGCTTCTTGTTAAGATTTTGGTAGCAGCAGATTGTCTTCTAGTTCTGAGTATCAGGTAATGAGTACTGTCTTGATTTTCACTATAACTAGAAATTTGTTACCAAATGCTTTGCATTCTCACAAGTTAGAAACTTGTAACTGATATGATTATAATTTTTTGCCAAGTTTGCTATCAATGTGTCTTTCTGTTTTCCTTAATTAAGTGTTGCCTTGCACTTCCCTTGCGTAGATAAATTACACAGAAGGTGTAGTCTCGGATGATTCTTCTGTGTCATGTTACTAGCAGAAGGTAAAGTACTTGAGCACTCTCTGTGTTTAACCCAAAAAACAAAAGGTATAGTTGAATTTGTACGCGAGATTCTATGGATAAGAAATAATGTCTTGATTCTAAGTAGAGAAACTATTAATACCTGAAAGATAAGTTAGATAATGAATCGAATGTGATATTTAAGATTAAGGTAGTTTGTGTTGACTTGATTTCGGTTAGATCGGTGTTCGGAGATACCTCCGGGCAAGCCGAGCTGAGGCGATAAGCTGATCAGACAAATAACATAATGGAAAGGGAAAGAAAATGATAGTATTCAGTAAAGTATGATTTTGTTGTCCTTTACAAAGTGATGATCTTATAACTTATATAGGGATCATTTTCTAGAAGTTGATTGACTATGATTAATTCTCATAACTCATGATAAACAACATAATTAATGACATTAAAGAGCAACGAGTGATGTATGACCTTATAACTCATGATAAATTACATAATTAATGACATTAAAGAGCAAAGAATAACGTATGACTTCGCTTGTGTCACGACTCAGACCGTCGTGATTGACACCCACACTAACCCTCCGGTGGGAGAACCATTAATACTAATTAGCTAACTCAAAAACTACACATTCAAAGATGTGGAAGCATGTTTAAATGTAGAAATAAAGTAGAGTTCCCATAAACTCTAAAAGTCTAACAACGACTATCAAAACATTGCGAAAATATTCCCTAGAACCTGAAAGGCAATGTACCAAAACTCTAACAAAGAACCATAAGTCTAAAGAAAAAGGGGCACAACCCCTGAAAGCTAAAACAACTGATCATCTAGAGTACTAATCTAAGTTCGAATAAGAGGGACTGAGCAAAAAGAGAACTCATGGCAGCCTGGAAGAACTGGCTCACCCTTGAATTCGATTGATCATTGATCTCCTAAACGAGGTCTGTCAGTAGCCGCCTGAAGATACCGTGTACTCAACAAAGAAAGAGCAAGTGCAGTATCAGTACACAACCACAGTGTACTGGTCAGATCACGCGGCTATTCCAGTAAGTGAAACATATACAAGCAATTATAACATAGTAAATATGCATATACAGAATATAAACACATATACCGATTATCAATCATGAACAACTTACAATTCCACATTCTCCTTAACTAGTAATCATGACAATTCAATGGTCCTCTCATGGAACTCATACCCAAACATGTTAGTGCACCGGAACATGATCCATGTTAGTGCATCGGAACATGATCCAAGTTAGTGTGTCGGAACGTGACATCCGTTCCAATATGTATGTCGGTTCGTGACATCCGATCTCAGTTAGTGTGTTGGAACGTAACACCCGATCCATTCAACAAGCCACAATCACAATCACAATGTACATTCTCAAAGCCATACAATCAAGTGCTGATTCATGGCATACAATCATTCATTCATACTCATTTACATTAGGTGTGATCAATAGTGCAACATTCGTATACATACATACATTACAATGAAGCAATTGCTAGCATACATCACACAAACAAGAAATCAAACCATCACCTACCTCGAAACCAGGCTTGAATCCTCCTAAGAAACTTAAGTATTCCCTTTCCGGATTCTTTCCGTTTGTTCTAGGTCTACAAACAATTAATATAACGCAAAGATCAATAATTACGGTCTAATTACCCGGATTATAGCAAACCCAAGACCAAACTCATGATCCTAAGGTGCAACTAAGGCTTTTTCCCACCATCCAATTCAGTTCAAAAACCCTCCCCCAACAATATATAATTAAGAATTTACGTTTAACGGATCGAAAAACAGATTAGGGGACCAAAATCCTAACCTTTAGCACCAAAAGTCGTGGGAAACTGACAATAAATCACCTGGGGTCGTCTCCTAGCTCTCAAGATCGAAACTTGCAGAAAATAACATTTTTGGGGTTTATTTCCGACTTAAGCCGCGACTGTCCGGCTATGGCAACCCCCATCCCGCCACAACAGCCCCGCCCTGGCGGCTTGAACGGAAACAGAGAGTCAAATTTAGAGTTTCAAGCCCCCATTTCACAACACACCTTCAACCCATGACACTCAGAAACTACCCGTTCACGCTAAGATCAGTTTCAGGAGTTCTACTCACCCGAATTCGATTTCGTAAAGTCGCACGGTTTCCTTAATGTTTAGCTATCTACTCATGTAATAAAAATCATAAATAGATCTCTCATTCGTTACCAGATATACCTAGACCTTACTGACTCCGATTTCGTCCAAATCTAGACTAGGCTAGAAATTATCAAGTTACTACGATAAAGTTTTCTGACCCAAATTCTTTTCCCGATGGCTTTTTTATAATGACGGGAACATGTCTTTACAGCTTGAGGATGGTTTCATAATGGCTAGTGTCCAATGTGATTCCTACGGGCTCGATGCAATACTTCCGTTTTGATATATTTCCACGTCTGTATGAGTCATCCTATACCCCGCGTGATTCTAATCATTGTCCACATGTCGTGATTCGATTGAACATGTGCCTTGATTATTATTTTTTACCTTGTACCGTATATTTACGCCAACAAATAATTTAACTAAAGTAGTACAAATTTAATATATCACTTTTTCATGATTTAATAATATCAACATACTCAATATAGTTCTACAATCATGGTTTGGAAAAAGTAATATGTATGCGGATCTTACATCTATCTTATGAAACTATTTTTGATAGATCCTCGACTCTACCATGATTAACTGATAAATATAATTTACAAGACAACAAATCTAGTATTCATTGGTTTATAAAGACGGGTGGGTGATGAAGTCATCATAATGGACTAGGAAAAGCAGTAGGACACCACAACCAAATGTTTAAGCATTCATTGAATTCATAGGATGTTAGTATCTAGCGTTGGATTCTACCAACCCTTTTTATTTACGTAAAATGGATGGAGAAGACCAATAAAAAGAGTTGTTTGTTTGGTCAAAAAACTTTCTAGCAAACTATTTTAAAATAAATAATTTTATAAAAAAGACCAAACAAGAATCCATTATTATATGTTGGACGTGAGTAACTAGTGTGAAAAGATGAACAAAATTTTCAAATTCATTTGCCTATCCATTTACTAATAAATCTAATCAAGAAAGATTCCATCCCAACTTGCCCAATTGACCTACCACATGATCCCTTTACCCTACAAAATTACAAAGACTAATCATATTTTGTTGGCATATTATTTTATTAATATGGTTTATAATGTTAGTATTACTATTATATTACCTTTATAGTACCAACTAGACTAGAAAGAAAAACCTAAAATAAAAGTCATCCCAAAATGAAAGCACATGTTGGCCATGTTGCGAAGAAAATGTGTGGAACCTCGTTTTGAGTTGACCGCCGCCTTCACCTTCACCTACTTGTTTTATTGCTCTCATTTTTTATTTTTTTAAAAAGGTAAGGATTAAAATAATTATAATTTTTGATGTGAAAGTTATTAACTCATTTAATTTGAATGCGAGAAAAAAATTATTATACAAAATTTAAAATGGAAAAATTACGTGGATAAGTAAACATATACTAAATATTAGTTAACATAGCTACAATTTGTCTAAATTACAATTCGCAACCTACTTTTAGCTATAATTATGCGATTCAATTTTTTTAATTTCGTATAATTAGCACATTTGTATAATTCGGAATTTGTATAATATAATTTGTATAACTTTTGTATAATGTAATTTTGTATAATATAATTTGTATAACTGTTTAAAGTTCAGATGTTTGTGTTTATATAAATTAGTTATTTCGAGTTTATACAAAGATAGCTTAATTATACAAACGTATCCGCAAATTATACAAACTCACCCGTAAATTATATAAACAAGACAGCTTATAATGTAGCTATAACCCGTAAATATGCAAACTATACTATAGAGCATAATTAAATTTATTATAATAGCTATTTACGAAAGTTTCCCTAAAAGTCATGTTGAAAAAAGACTCCAACTGTTATGTTTTATTTGTTTGATTCATATATTATATAGTTATAGTTATAGAAAAATTATAGTGCAAAAATTATTTATATGGTGATTAATACCATTAATTAAAGGCTAGTTATGTGATGAATTTTTTATTTATTTTGTCAATGAAACACAATATTATCTTGCCTTTTAGATTTTTTTTTAAAATGTAATTGAGGCAAATATCAAGGATGTGTATCCAACCCTTGGGGCATTTATTTATTTTTTTGGTCTTGAACCCTGAAGGCATTAACTTGGGCATAATTGTATAAGTGCAACCTTTCGGGTGTTTATTTAGGTTGTAGCCTTAAAGAACTCTTCCAAATTAAAATTACTGGAAGAATTCGTTTTTAATACTTAAATATTCAAATGTCAGCTCATTATAAGTTCTCAAATGAAAATAAATAAAAAAGTTGAAAGACTTTTAGAATCTGTTTGAATTGACTTTTAGCTTTTGACTTATAAGTCATAAGTTAGAAATCTTAATTTATGATGTTTGATTTATTTTTATCATTTTAGATTAAACGCGAACACTTATAAACACTTTTTAAATTTATCCCAACACTTTAAAAATACTTAAAATATGTCAAATCAAATTGGCCTTGGCATTATTGGTCCTGATTTCATAAGGGATAAATTATCTAATAGAGCACCTTATATCGTACACTTCTTTTTCTTTCTTTTTTCTACCACCCCAAAGCTCTTACATTTTTTCTCCTTTGATGACTCAAACTCACAACCTTAAAGTTGAAAGTGAAGGATCCGTACCATTTGAACAACTTCATCTTATCTCAGCTTACATAGTGATTATCAAATATATATTGTTGTACTTTAAATTTTAAAGTAGATCCCTAAAAATTAATCCTAAAGTTTTTTCTCACCTTTTCCCTTTCATCTAGTTCCCCTCCCCACCTCGAGACTAACTACACCCAAATCCTCCCTTGTCGACAATCTCGGCATAAAAAAATATAGTTGGTTAGGATGATTTCTATATACTTGCACCATTTTAGAAATTGGACTTGGAATCAAAACTGTTGAATTGTATCTCGTGACTTACAAAGTAATAACTAGATTGTAGATTTGTTGTATTTGGAATGTTTTTGAATTGTATTTAGGAATTTAGTGATTTTGGAAATCGAAGTTTGTAGCTAAATTGTATTTGAGATGTTTCTGGGTTATATCTAAAAATTTAGTTATTTTAAAATTATAGCTAGGTTGTATCCATATTATAATGTTTCTGATTTGTCTCTAGCATCAAGATCTAAATTAATGGTGATTGATTCAGTGATTTTTGGTGATGATACAAGTGTATCTCATAAAATATAAGCATGCATACATGGTGCATATTTGTATCAAAAGTCCATTTCGACTTATGATACATAACATGATGCGTATACTCAACAAATTTTAAAATATATTGATCGTTGATACAGTGATATAATTAAGTGTATTGTATTATTGATATAGAACGAATTTTAGAAAGTTATATAACTGAGACATAGCAAATTTTAGAAAGTTGTAACATTGTTACGACATAAATTTTAGAACTGTTGAGATATTTGATAATTAGCCAAATTATCGCTATGTTTGGTAAAAAGACATCAAAATGCCACTATTTGTGAAATTTTCTCATTTCATGACCCTCCGTCTTTGCTATAGGCATTTGAACATGTGATTTTATCTCGTGATTTGAAATCAACATCTGGACATGCTATTTTATCTCATCATTTCAAATCATGCGATGAAATCCCAAATTCTCCAAAAGCTTGATTTGAAAATTTTATATCATTATTTCACATTAAAAAATTGACCCACAAATTTATATTTTATAAAAAAATCTCCACCATCTATATCTACATAATTTTTTGCGAGAATATCAAATGAGTGATGGAATATTTACAGAATATGAATATGATAATATAGTTGCTAATGATATTGACTAACAAATAACTCAATAAATATAATGCACTACAACTCATTCAATTTGTACCTTTTTTTTAAACTAAAGTTCGATCAACAAATGTTTTATACTTTTAGAATAATTTGTGATAGTACATTTTTTTAAAAAAATCGGGCCATTGCCCTCTTATTAAAGAATAATTTGTGATAGTACATTATCCTTTTGTTATCAACTTTTACTTATATGGTAAGATTGTATATATAAAGAATTGGGGCAATTTTGATAATTTTCACAGCTTATGATATTTATTTTTGTGAACAAAAAATTCAACTTAAAAATCTAAATTGCATGTCCAAACAAAACTTCAACCTTATCTCATGTAATTTTATGTCATGATTTCATCTCATATGACCAAACTAATCCTACACTTGCAAAGTCAAGCTACAGATAAGAGTTTTCACCTCCAACGTTGGTAGAATGTATAAAAATAATGCTAAATAGAGTGTACTAGTAATGATTGCATTGATAACGTATGTATTAGTAATGTTTGCATTAATTATACATAGATTATTTCTTATGCATTGTTTGATTTGGTGTATTAAAAATAGGGATAAGGGTCTGAAAAATATCCCAACTTTGGTCGGATTTGTTGTTGCGATACTAAACTTCCATAAGAACCTATTACCTCCCTAGACTATTTAATACCGTATTTTTTACCCCCTAAACTATTTAATAGTGTATTTTAAAGGTATATATGTGCCCATGTGGACACATTACTATTTATAATTTTGCATTATTTTTTATGTCCACGTGGGCAAATATATATGTTTAAAATACGGTATTAAATAGTCTAGGGA
>JAJOOR010030223.1:0-10464 GCA_036250505.1 Solanum acaule | reverse complement strand
AGAAAGAGTTTTGTTTTTACAAACATATGAGCTAAGTATATTTTGGGAGTAGTATTGAGCACCGATATGGGGATGCGAGTTCAGATAACTCAAGTCTCTATAAACCATGTAGCCATCATGGGTAGTAAAGGATCATACTTTTTAGATGACTCCTTAAGATGCTTTTAGCATAGACTAGTGGATCCACTTAGTAGTTCAGGTTCTATACCGATGGCAAGGTATAGGACGGTCCTTGGCAACGTGAGGTAAAACGTTATACCATCACTTAGGCTCATAGTGATGGTTAGCGGTTAGAGAATCTCCCACATAAGTTATTGTATTCTTATATACATAGTTAATTGTATTTTTACATACATTTCAGAGTTATGTTGTATCCTTGCATACACACAGAGTTGACAACATGTTTTTAAACAGTTTGTTTCTCAATTGCACTAGTTTTAAATTGCTTTATATTGAAATGAGTTCAGTCATATTGAGTTGAGTACCCAGAGTCGAATATCATATCTTTGAGTTGAGTATCTAATCTCTGAGTTGAGTATCTTACCCTTGAGTACTTCTGAGTTGAGTAAGTTTAAGTAGTTTGGGGTATCCTTGAGTATTCCTTGAGTTGAGTAAGTTTGAGAAGAGGTAAGTATGTTTCCTTTTTATCAAGTTTCAAGCTTATGTTTATGCTTTAGAATTCCTCTTACATACTCGTACATTCCACTTACTGAGCCATTCGGCCTGCATCTTCTCATGATGCAGACACAGGTATTCAGGATCATCAATAGGAGCTTCGTTGATACATCCGGAAGTTCGAGTTAGCTATGGTGAGCCTCCTTATTTTCCGGAGGATTTCATTTACTTTTCAGTTTAGTCAGGATGTTGTGGGTCTTGTCCCGACTTCCATCTTTATCAAATAGAGGCTTCATAGATAGTCAGTATAGTTGAGAAGTCTGTATTATTTTATTAAATATTTTAAAGACTTAAGTGCTTATTTTATGGCGAGTGAATATATTATTTTTATTCTAAGTTATTCATTTGAGTTAAAGTTTTTAAAAAGTTGAGTTTATTGAATTTTATTCAGTTTTAAGCGTTTGCATACTTAAGTTAGCCTTCTGCTTGTAGTTAGCCAGGATGAGGGTTCGCTTAGGGACCAACAATGGTTCTTAAGTGCCGGCCACGTCTAGGGTGTAGACTCGGGTCGTGACAGACCTCGACCCCGACTCCCACCCGAGACCTAAACCAATCCTTAACCGAGACCTGAACCCAACCTTAACCTCAACTTGAGACCCCGACCCTGACTCGAGGCCCAACCCTGACCCTGACTCAAGATCTGACCCCCACCCGAGACTTGACACAGATCCAAGACCCGAGACCTTGAACCCTGCCCGATCCTGACTCCGATCTGAGACCCAATCGAGACCTCGACCTAATACCTAAACTTGACCTCAACCCCAAACCTTGATCCAACCTTGACATCGACACTTAATTTTTAATTTTTGAACCCTGATTTGACATTGACACCCGAATCGAGACCCGGAACTAAGACTCCAACTTGAGACCCGACCTCGACTCGAGACACAACCCGCCTCCGACCTAAGATCCAACCTCGACCTAAGACTCGACCCCCACCCGAGACCCTGACTTGTGACACGACCCTGATCTGACACCAACCCAATCCTTGACTCCGACCCGAGATATGGCCCTGACCTGAGACCCGATACCCTTGTTTGTACTTATTCACGTTGAGGATTATATTTTATTATTAATAAGAGATTGCTAACGCTCTGTCTAGTGGTATAAATTTGTTTTTTTTAAAAAAAAAAAAGGAAGTGGAAATTATGTCCAAGTAGAATTGGAATCGCTATGTAACTTGGTTTGGCTTTGAAGAACAAAATTTAGCAGATTTGACCATCAAAAGCACCACATTGATGCTATGCAGACTAACTATAGCTATTGCCACACATTCAAAATTATTCTTGAAAAATAGTAGTCATTCTGATGGATTGTCACTTTTCTAATAAGAAACAATAACACTTGTTAATACCAGTAAATGAAATTTCTCTCATTTTCCTGAACATCTTCTGCATATTTCCTTACAAACAAAAACATGGAGTCTTTGTGTGATTCCTTACTAACCTTGAGTTCGACGAAGTAGTCCATAACCTTGGGTACAATTGTGAAAATAACATGTATTAACACAAAGGGGTGGTGAACTCATAAAAGGAATGTGTGGAGATATAGAATTGATCAATTAGTAGAAGACTTTATCTCTAAAGCTCTTTGATCAATTCAAATTCTTTACAAGTAAAGTAATCCTAATTTTGTTGGACTAATTCTTTGTACCTGATATGTCATAATTTAATTATCCATCTCTTATGACTAATTTATCAAATATCCAACGTAATCCTTGAACAAATCAGATGGAATTAAGTTGACAACATGAGTGTCCAACACTATAAATACCACCATTTCAATTGTTTGATTTCACCACAAGAAATCAACAGAAAATAAGAGCTATGGCAAAGTACACTACTTTTCTCGCCCTCCTCTTTTGCCTCTTCCTTGTTGCTGCAACTGGTGAGTTGACATGATTCTATAGCTACCAAATATAATGATTTGTTTAAGATTACGAATTTTTAAAATGTTTGTTTTTTATTAAACTTTGTACATAACATGAGTTCAATCTTCTCATTATTGCAGAAATACAAATGGCAGAAGGCAAATATTGTTGGAAAAAAAGTGACAAGTGGAATGGGCCTTGCCAATACTCTTACAAATGTAGTTATCATTGCAAGCACTACTATGGAGCTAAATATGGTATCTGTAAGAAGTACAAACCATGGGGTCACAAATATTATTGGGCAAAATATGCTTGCTATTGTTACTCACCTTGCCACTACTAACAAACTTTCAGAGCCTCATGGCTTGGCTTTGACTATGTAAACAAATAATTATGAAGCTACCTATTTTATGCGTGTAACAATGTAATAATGATGATTTATGTGTTTAATCATTTTGGCCAAGATTTGTGTGATGACAATTGTATTGTGTGCTTTTCTATGAGTTTTAATTGACGTGAACTATGATATTTTTCTATATAAATATTTATTGTGTAAAGTTCCATGCAAGAAGAAGGCTTACATATATACATATAGTGAAAGACGACAAAAGCGATAAATGATCCATCCCAAAGCCTGATAGGCATCAATATAGAACTTTTTTTTTGGTTTCCCATCCGGTGTTCGATACCCATATTGGATCCCGATTAAATTTGGATTCACGCCGGAAAGTCCCACATCGGGGGGTAAAGCACTCCCTAACAAAGGCGACTCCGTACCCAAGGGAAATCGAACCCGAGACCTCTTGATTAAGGATGAAGGAGTACTTACCACTCCACCACAACCCTTGTTGGTGCATCAATATAGAATTACTACAAAAGACCGTGAATAGAACTAGACATATACAAATATACAAACTTTCGGAATAAAAAAGACTAGTCAAATATACAGAAGAGATGAGTCAACTCTAGACACTAGTAAGCTCACCCTCAATCTACGACTATCAACTGCACTGCATGAGGATCGCGATCGACTAGAGCTCAGATCTACATCACGAAAAAGAGTTGCAAAGTGTGGTATATATGAGTACCAAAATAACGGGTACCTACAGTAGGCATCATAGGCCAATCGAGCTCGATATTGTAAAAACATAATAAAATGCGAGTAAGTAAAACAGTAAGTTAGCTATAAGGGAACAATAATCGTAAAATAAGCCTCAAGTCGCATAAGGAAAATCTAATATTGAATCTAAGTAATCTAGGCTAGCTGAAACCTAACTAGACCCCCATAAGCCTAGAAGGTGCATACAAGAGACAGGATAGAGGAAATTAATAATATAACCATACCCCCATAAGCCTGACGAATACACACAAGAGCTTATATTGAAATCTGACATTGGTATAGTCGCGAAGGAGGCAAAACTCATTATGTAATCTTACAATCGTACATCAGAATGGCTACAATAAAGACTAGCATATTCCGGAATCTTACATCGGAAGGGTCGGTCATTCCCAGAATCTGACATCGGAATATCCACACGAACCTAGCTCCTTCAAGAATTTTACATCAAAAATATGGCTAGTCTTTTTCAGAATCTTACATAAAAAAAAAAAAGCCACAACCAAACTAAGCATCTCTCAGAATCTTACCTTGGAACAACTAGTCAATTCTGAAATCTTACATATCAGAATAAACATTGAGAACCTACATTCTCCCCAAATTTTACATCGAAATAAGCTAGTCCCTTCTAGAATCTTACACCTAAAGACTACCACACAAGAGACGATCTTTCCCAGAATCTTACATCGGAGGATCCAATCACACAAAGAATAGAACTAATCATCTAAGGCAAGACTAAACATGAAATTAAACAAACCCAAAGAAGCCAGAACCAAAACCAAAAATTGTTTTCGAAGGTCAAAGTCCAACCTAAAAGGTCACATCTAACCTAAATCTGAGCTAGACGAACAATCAAGGCTAAAGTCTAAGGCATACGTTAGCCAACCCTAGGCTAAGGCTCTAACTATGCAAATAACAAGGTAATTCCAACTCATAACTAGATCATGGGAGCAATAATAATCATAACAACAAGAATAAGGAATATATATTATACTCGAATAAACTCAAAATAAGGTTAACGAAGTAATAGGGATGTCAACAAGAATTATACTAGCTAACTCAGCCCAAAAACTAGCAATTCATCATCTTAGAAGCTAACAAGAATACAATAACTGCTTGATTTAGGGAAGTTTTGAGCTAGTCGTGATTCTTTACTGTAGTAAAATTTATTGTGTTCTTATATTCTGCAATTTATTTCTTGTTTGATAGCTAAAATAACATAAAGGGATGATGACCTCATAAAAGCAATTTGTACTGGAGATACAGAATTGATCAATTATTACAAGACTAATTTATTACTTAAATGGCTCTTTGATCAATTCAAATTCTTTCCAATTAAAGAAATGCAAATTGTGCTAGACTAATTCTTTGTACTTGATGTCAATTTAATTATCCATCTTGTAATTAATTTAGAAAACATCCAACATAATCCTTGAACAAATCAAATGGAATTAAGTTGATAACATGAGTTTCCAATACTATAAATACCACCATTTCAATTGTTTGTCTCATCACCAAGAAATCAACAGAAAATAATAGCTATGGAAAAGTACACTATTTTTCTCGCCCTCCTCTTTTGCCTCTTCCTTGTTGCTGCTACTGGTGAGTCAAGAATTAATGACATGATTCTATAGATATCAAATATAATGATTTGTTTCAGATTACGACCTTTGAAAATATTTAATTTTTATTAAACTCTGTGACTAGTCAAACATGTCCAATAAAATTAAAAGGAGGCAAATTATGATAAATTTGCTATCTCAAGTACATATCATGAGTTTCCAATTTTCTCATTTATTTTTTCAGAAATACAAATGGCAGAAGGAAAATACTGTTGGAAAAAAAGTGACAAGTGGAATGGACCTTGTCAATACTCTTACAAATGTAGTCATCATTGCAAGTATTATTATGGAGCTAATTATGGTATCTGTAAGAAGTACAAACCATGGGATCACAAATATTACTGGGCAAAATATGCTTGTTACTGCTACTCACCTTGCCACTACTAAGAATCTTTCAGTGTTTCATGGATTGGTTTTGATTATGTAAACAAATAATTAAGAAGCTACCTATTTTATGTGTGTAACAATGTAATAAGGATGATTTATGTGTGCAACTATTTTGGCCAGGTTTTGGGTGATGAGCAACTGTATTGTATGCGTTCTATGAGTATTAATTGATGTGAACTATGGTTTTTTTCTATATGAATTCTTATTGTGTAAAGTACCATGCAAGTCTAAGCTAAAATAAATAATAACTACATGACTCGTTAACATTGGTATACTGAATTTGCGGCATGGCATAGAATAGAACATTCGACTTTTCACTTTGCCATCTAGAGATAGTTTTCCCTGAGTTAGGATACGGAGTTGGAAGAGAATGCCAGTATATCAGTTCATCTAGTCTTAGTCCTACTTTTATCTCTACGACTTCTGTTACATCTCATGAAATTCCGTCTTCTAAGCCAGAGCCAGTTCAGTCTAAATGGAAGTAGACCAACATAGACATACATGTGTATTTATCACGCCCCAAGCCTAGACTCTATGAGAGATCGATACTCAATGCCATTGATGGTCTGAGCATACCTATAATATAGCATTAAACATGGCATACATATAGACATGAGCGGAAATATAGTTTAAAAGCATTTGAAGGGAATTCTTTTAAAAGAAACAAATTTCATTAATGTAACTCATAATACTGAAATCACGGACAAAGGACGTCAAACTGAAGCATAACTATCTATCTACCTATGAAACCTTTAAATATAATTGAGTAATGATTTAATGACTATCATTGCCTCATCATTAAACTCATCATGAACTTTAATGGAGGTATGCCATCGTGGATGCTATGATTCCTTTCTCTTTGAAACAATTTGTCCTCGAATTTGAATCTCGTAAAATAATAAAGACATGCATTAGTAAATAACATTCATTACTCGAAAACAACAATAATATGATCAACACAACAATAAAAGAACCACTTTTAATTAATAAAAGACATAATACTGAAATCACTAAGACAATTTTGAAGATCATAGATGTCGTTTTAAGGTTTTAGAATTTGGGGTGTGTTTGGTGTGAAAGAAAATGTTTTCTTGGAAAATAAGTTGGTTTTAACTTATTTTCTTATGTTTGGTTGGTAAGTGGAAAATATTTTCTAGTGTGTGATTGGTGAATGAAAAAACATTTTTATTAGAAAATATCTTTTGTTTTTAACTAGAGAGTAGAAAATACGTTTTAGGAAAATAGTTTCTCTTTTGGAAACCAACCTCGATAATGAATCCCACATCCGACCAAGACACCCGACCCCGGCCCCAAACCCAACCCCGACCGGAGACCCGACCTCAATCCTGACTCTAGACCTGACTACGACCCCGACCCCAAATCAAGATCTAACCTTGATGCTAACCTTGACTTGAGACCCGACCTCGACCAGAGACCCGAGCTTGACCTCGATCGGAGACCCGACTTTGACTCCAATCCAAGACCCGACTCGACCCCAACCTCGACATGAGACCTTACCCCGACCCTAGACTCTGACCCCGAACCTTGATCCAACCTTGACATCGACACTTGATTTTCGATTTCTAAACCCTGATTCGACAATGACAACTGAATCGAGACCCCACCAACCCAAGATTGTGACCGAGACCCCTACCCAAGACCCAATCCCGACCCGAGATCTGATCTTGACCCAAGACTCGACCACGACCCGATCCCAACTTGATCCCCAACCCCGACCCGAGATCTTACCCTGACCTTATACCGTAGCCTATATGCTTTCAAGAAGAAACATTGTAGGTTATCAATTCTGATGTTTTTGTTTTGACTTTCCTGAATAATAGGGGAGTAGACTTGTAGTCTTGGCTTGTAATATACTGGTTGACTTCGTGAAATTTTTTAGGTCATGATTTTTTCTCTCAAACAAAGCGTTTTTCCCAATAAAATTTCTCGTGTTCTTATATTCTGCAATTTACTTCTTGTTGGATATTTGAAAAACTCGGTTCTTCAATATATTAGGTAATTGTTAAAATAACATGTATTAGCACAAAGGGATGGTGACCTCATAAAAGGAATTTGTGGCGATATAGAATTGATCAATTAGTAGAAGACTATATAACTCAAATGGCTCTTTGATCAATTCAAATTCTTTTCAATTAAAGAAATGTTAGTTGTGTTGGACAAATTCTTTGTACCTGATGTACTGTCACTTTAATTATCCATCTTATAATTAATAAAGCAAACATCCAACGTAATCCTTGAACAAATCAAATGGAATTAAGTTGACAACATGAGATTCCAACACTATAAATACCATCATTTCAATTGATTGTTTCATCACCAAGAAATCAACAAAAAATAAGAGCTATGGCAAAGTACACTACTTTTCTCGCCCTCCTCCTTTGCCTCTTCCTTGTTGCTGCAACTGGTGAGTCAAGAATTAACGACATGATTCTATAGCTACCAAATATAATGATTTTATTAACATTATGAATTATTATTTTTTTAAATCTTGTTAATTTTTGTGACTAGTCAAACATGATTATATAGCTACTAAATATAATGATTTGTTTAAAATTACGAACTTTTAACATACTTACTTTTTTAGGAAATATGATAAATTTGCTATCTCAAGTACATACCATGAGTTTCCAATTTTCTCATTATTGCAGAAATACAAATGGCAGAAGGGAAATACTGTTGGAAAAAAAGTGACAAGTGGAATGGACCTTGTCAATACTCTTACAAATGTAGTTATCATTGCAAGCACTACTATGGAGCTAAATATGGTATTTGTAAGAAGTACAAACCATGGGGTCACAAATATTACTGGGCAAAATATGCTTGCTACTGCTACTCACCTTGTCACTACTAAGAATATTTCAGTGTCTCATGGCTTGGCTTTGACTTATGTAAACAAATAATTAAGAAGCTACCTATTTTATGTGTGTAACAATGTAATAAGGCTGAATTATGTGTACAACTATTTTGCCCAAGCTTTGCGTGATGAGTAAATGTATTGGCTATTCTTTTATGCCCAACTTTCTTAAGACTATCTTGGAGTGCTTATGGCATAGTTACATTTGTCAGTCCTATAAGTGGTATCTGCTGGCTCGATTATTCCGAACCAAGAATTTCTTCACGCAGAGCTTGAACTCAAGATAATGGTGAAGAAATCTCATCCATCTCGCCATAACTAGAACTAGAGGAGTTGGTAATTTTGTTAAATTTTAACTAAAAAATACATCCAAAAAACTGGAACAGTCAAACCAAAAATTCTAGTCTTCTTGTACACATTTTGGATCTTTAGTGATAGTAAATTTGGTGTGTTGCGCTTCCGTCATATAGTCCACTCAACCAGTAGTGGTTTCAATGCATTAGCTGTAGTTGCTAATTCAGAAATAACTATAATACATATGGTATGCATATAATGGTAGAACGTAACCAAATATTACGATTGTCTAAAATAAGGGGATGGAGGTATGGTAAACTCAGTCATACGCATGTTAAAAATTACTAATGATTAAAAAATCAAACTGCAGTACTAGTAATTTTCATGATTGTTTAGTTAAAAAAAAACTCAATCACTAACATAATTCTAAAATTGATTAGTCTGTTGCCAAACTTTTAGAATCATGTTTTTTCAAAAGTCCTTTTAAGAAAAATGAAATGCCTTTAGGTGAGAATTAATTTGTGTTTGACTAATCAATTTAAAAAGTACTTTTGAGCAACAATTAATATTTGACCGATTTTTTTTATAGTTCCTTCCGAGTATATTTTCTCATTGTACTTTTGAGAAAAGAAAAACTTTTTAAAATTTTGAAAAATAATTTTTGCGTACTCCCAAACATGCTAAACCATTTTGTCCATTTTACCTTTTATTTTAGGGCCAAAGTTATACTAGTATTTGATAGTACTATCTATCTATTTTCTTAAACAAGGGTTGGGGAAGGGGAGAATATTTGATTCTTTCTTCAGAAACAGAGTAAAATGTTTTCCCCAAAACACTCATTTTTGCTAACATTGAGTTCAAAAACAGAGTAAAATAATTATTATAAAGCTTTTATATCTTTATAACATTGAGTTCAAAAAACAGGAAATGCTAACAATATAAATTTTACTATTTACATTTTAATCATTAAATAAAATACATTCTAGTGGGACGGTGCATTTGCCATAAAAAAATCCTCTTAAAGCATGTTTTTCAAGTCATCATTTTTTTTTCTCTTTATTCAAAGTAAGCAGATCGAAAGCACGAAAAGGAATGTCTTAGCGTGCCCTTACTCTAATTCGAAATACGTCTCTTTCTTTCTATTCAAATTCCTCTCCCTTCATTCCTCGATCCGCTTGTAAACTAGAATAATGAAGTATATATTGAACAAGCTAAGTGTAAGGTCAGTAAGTTGTAGCTTACCTCGAAGTTGAACATTCATACTCCAAATTCATTAGAATGGGGCTTTTACTGTCCGAGCTAGGGGTGTACAAAAACCGAACCGAAAATCGAACCAAACCGCAAATCGAGTCAACCCGAAAAAAAACACGACTAGTGGTTTGGTTTGGTTTTGAAAAAAAAAAAACCCGACTATATTTGGGTTGGTTTGGTTTTAACTAAAAAAAAAACAATCCAAGACCAAACCAACCCAACATTATATATATAATTTTAAAATTTTATTTTATACATAAAAATATTTACTTTGGTATAATTTTTAAATATTTCTTATACTTTTTCATAGTTTTTATCTTTTAATATATTATTTCAAGTTTGAAACTTAGAATTATGAATGGGCCAATAAAGA
>JAJOOR010030221.1:0-21192 GCA_036250505.1 Solanum acaule | reverse complement strand
TTAAAAGTATAAATTTTTAAGTGTAATATTCCTAATTTTTTAATTTTAATAAAAAAATATAATTTATAACGGTTGGACCCGGTTTCCGGTCCGGTCCGTTACCGGTCCGGGACGGGTACAGGTATTTTTTTCCGAAATTACCAGTTCCGGTTCGTCCCGGTTCCAGTTCGGTTCCGGCCCGTGGTGCCCGGTTCCGTTCCGGTTCCGGAACGTCCCGGAACGTCCCGGTCCGGTAGTTCCGTTACCGGTTCCGTTGCCACCCTTAGTTGCACCTGCAACTTCTCAAAATCTACAATTTTTTGGTCTATTTCGGATACGGGGTGTTACAAGATGACTCAAACACTTGATATATTGCAGGTAAATATTTCTAATATGATATGAGCAAATATTCTTATGAGCGTCTTGATGGTTCAATTTGTTCGGAAGAGCGCTTTGCTGCAATCAACAGCTTTAGTCATAATAGATCAAAGTTTGAAGCTGAACAAAATGCAGCGTTTGTTTTCTTGATTTAAACAAGAGTTGGTGGAGTTGCATTGAATCTTGTGGCTATTGATACAGTGAGTGACAACTCCTGGCCAAACTTTTATTATCGGATTGGTTTAAGATTATATACTCGGGTTAACCGTTTACTTCTTACGAATATATATTGTACAAGTAAAGAGAGTTCATTCATCAATGTTTTCTCCTCTTTATATATGGAAATAGGTGATAGAGACACTTGGATCTTACGCGAAAGCGAAATTGTAATGCACATGTAGAATATCTAACAGTTCAAGTTCAAACTTTAACTAGTTCAATGCTTGATCTCAAATTTGTTAAAGAATATTATCTTCATTCATGGATATTGATGCGCTTCTCTTTTCCTAGTCGTTATCATTGAGACGTTTAACTCATGAGTTATGCCATCATGGAAAAAAATGCTGATAGCTCATATTTGTTGACAATGATACCAGTTGATACCTACTGGATGATAGGTGGAGCATGTGTTAAGAAGTAATAATTTTTCTAGACCTAGCAATGCTTAATGGTGCAGTTCTTGCAAGTGATTGGGATAATATACTTTAACTCTTGTCTTAAGTTCGAATTCAATGGCACAAATAGTCATTCCTGTTCCTTTTGGCCAGTGCATAGTGGTGTTAGTAACATATGGAGGTGTCTTGTTTTCATTTGACATCCATTTCTTTCATCTCTTTGACAAGTTGTGGTGGTGTAGGTCATATTTTACGAGCAAGATTGGAATCCTCAGGTAGACAAGTAGACCTTGCAGCGTGCTCACCGTTTCTAGAGCTGTTCATTTTGTTTACGGGGACTGCACCCGTCTTTATAAAGTGTCTCCAATAGAGTCGACCATCATATTCAGGTGTATATGAAACACTTATCTTTTCGGGTCAAGCTTGTGATGCTTGTCACAACTTTTATAGAAAGTATTTTTACTACTGTTTTAATTGCACATGTGTGTTAAGTTTTCCATTATTGGGTTGGATATGTTTGTGAGTACTAAAATTATTAATTTTGATAAAAAACAGAGGACACCTGCATTTCATAATTTCTTAAAACCACTCAAGCTTGGAGTTTAGTAATATTTTGCACAGATAAGTTTGCAGCTCGACTAGTTGATTACCTCTTGCTGCATATGTGGATGAGTCAATCATGCTAATCAATTTGAAAGCATGAAATGTTTGTTTATCTCGACTTATCAATTAGGAGCCTTTGTGGATATCCTTATTGGCAGAGAATGAAAAGATGATAGGTTCCACATAGGCTGCCGGATTGGTTGCTTCTATGACCTGCACTACACTAGTATGAGCTACTACCAAATTTTCAAAATGAGAAAAAAATATCTTAACATACACTCATTCTGTACTTTCCTTCTTTTTGCCTGTACTCATCTCCCCCGCTCCACTTAGTCTTGTCAAATTTCTTTTATTGGTCTTATGTTATACCTTTAATTAATTATCTCGTTATATTGCCATGCGATCATTGTAATGTAGAGGATCTAGCTAAGGTCGGTGATTCACCGCATGCTCCTCAATGGGTATCTTTAGCTGTTGTGCAATCATACAACCCTAGGCGTATTTCAAATCTTTATATTATTATCATCGCCATAGAATGCTATAAAATAACCATTTTCTTCAAGGGCATGTCAAACCTACTAATATGTTCCCACATATTGGTGTGTAGAAACAGTTAACCTCATTTATGCAGTGCTTGCTTATCATTTTATAAATGGTCGTTACTTTGCTAGCAAACATGTATTTTGAATTCCATTTGAATTACGGGTTTGCAGTTCAAATGAGATATATATGTTGATTCATCTTGTTCCTCCATTTCCAATGCTCGAGAGAATGAACCCTAGTCCCATATCCACACACTCAGCTCGAGAGAGTGAGTGGGTTAGGCGGAGGTTGTTCTTCATACAGCAAGTGGGTTTTCGAGAGGAACGTATTTGAAACGGGGTAAGTTGCTCGAGAGAGAGCTTATCCTTCTTAAAATCTAGCCTAGTCATAATTACTCTATGAATCTTCTATAGAAATCATGTACCCAATAATATAGCTTAACCCGTATTCCCTTCACATTCCAAGGATCCCCTCTCATTACTTAGAAACCCTTGTTTATTTTGTTGTTTTTACCTTACTTGTGACAAAAACCCCCCATTGTTAATTGACACACTTGTGTCCCCCTTTCATTTACAATGTTTTTATTCGTTAATGTCTTTAGCTACGACTAGTTAGAACGAAGTATTATTTTTCTATTAATTCTCAAAACCACTCTCTTGGGAACGATCCCAACCTTTGGTTGGGTTACTAAACTATTGTACGATTCTAGACACTTGCATCTGAAGTTGTGTCTTGATTACGCAAACATCAATAGTCACCATAATCATAATCATTTATAAAAGCCTTCGAAAACTCATATAAAACATCCTTGACTAACCATAGTTCACAATTCATATTATTGTCCTTGTTGTTTTGGGAATAAGCCTTAACTGACATGAGACTATGTGAGCTATACATGATACCCTAGTGTTACCCATACCGAAAAGGGGTGTCCTATTATCCTAAGGTAAAACCATACTCTTAGTTTATGAGATAAGGAGATTGCTTCTAGAAACCCGAACTCAACTAATGTAAAAGGCTCCCATCTCATGAGACATACTTTGGGAACCCGAACTCAACTAGCGTAAAAGGATCCCATTTGGAAGCTAGACTAAACTAGTGTAAAAGCTTCCATCTCATGTACAATATCCACTCGGTACTAAGCATGAATTCCCACATACTACATATTAAATCTTGACATAGTTCAAATTCATGGAAGAATGTCTTGACACTCAATCCCTGCTTAATTCATAAGATCACTCTTAGATCATGCGTGAGAATAACCTTTCACCGTCCATGTCTACATAGAAGTCTTAGATTCAATTAGATGAGAAAGCATTTCAACCTTAGAATCTTCATAATGTGAGTAAACCTTTCACATCATATCATATTCATGCATAGGTGTGTATGTGGGAGCATCCCTTCTACAACACTACAACTACATCATAATCATAGACACTTCACACTCAAATTGTTCTTAAAGCATATACATAGATTCCATAAGACATATAATATCATATTTTTCCATTTAAATGGTCAAAGCTCATATCAAATCAACAAATCTAGAATTCACTACATTAGACATGGATATCATCATAATTCAAGTAACCCAATCACTACATGCATAATCTCACAACATTCTTCTTTCATCAACAAACCCACATCAAAAGATCATAAATGGGAAATATAGGGATTTCATGGGTTCTTTGGAATTACAACATAAAAACCATAAGAAATCATCAATTCATCCATAATATAAAATAATTTAATCATTAGAATTGATTTTGAAAGGAACCCCTGACTTTGGAATCAAACACTAACTTTTGGGGATTTCTACCTTTTGAAATTAGAATTTTGGAGGGGATCCATGGATGAATTATATCCATGGATGAATAGCTACTATACCTTATCAATGAAGCCCAATGAATTTGGTGTGAAGAATCTTGCTTCATGAGTCCTAGCTCCAACTTCCTTCTTTTTCTTCTTCTTCTAGTTCTAGAGAGAGAATATTTGGTGAGGATGTAGTTTTTGGAATTGATTTGGATTTTAGGAATAATGAGTTGGATGACTTAATTTAGTGGTCTAAAATCCTTATATAGGTGGTCTAAATTAGTCTAAAACGACGCCACTTAATATTAATTAAAACTAGATAGACCCAAAATACCCCTAAACTTAATAAACAAAATTTCTCCCAGGTCACTATCCACGAGACCATGCTAACGGGTCGTGGGTGGACCCACGGTTGGTGTTGGTCAAGCATGATTTTGGTTCTGGGAGTTTGAATTTTGGGAATTGACCTACGACCCCACCTACGAGGTGTGGACCCACCCACGAGGAGTGGGTCCTGACGTGGTTCATTGTTTTTGGTTAGTTTCGAGGGGTCCTTCTCAAGGGCCCATGGTTTGTCCTTGAGGGGTAGCACCTTAATGCTCTAACACGAAATCCTCTACTTCAAGTATGGGGAGTTACATTAATGACTCCAACCCTCACGTTAAGCTCTGGTTTAGCCTACTAATTTTTGGGGTGTTACATATTTCCATACCTACCTCCATTAGGCTATATTTGTTGATGTTGGATATGATTTTATGTTTATATATATCTTAGTTTTAATCCATTTTGGTCCATTTTTTTGAATTGCAAATGGTTTTGAACCGATTTTAAAATTTTTGACACCTCCTGATATGTGTGAATGTGGTTGTTCTCTTGTATTATTGAGTGTTGGTTGATGTCAATACCGATAACTTGAATACTGATATTGTGTGAACGACATGTATGTGCAAATTCGATGAGGAAAATTGAGTTGCATAAGTCATATGTGAAATCACAGTATCTCATTGGGACTATGCGATTTGTTGAGTGGAACTCTGTGATGATTGTTGCATGCTTGAGAAAATGGTGAAGTCTTGTTTGATGATTGTGTTGAATGTCGTGTGTGGTGAGGTTGACTTGAAATGCATGCTTGGTTTTACCTAGAACTTGCCCCGTGGGTGAAATTGACTAGTGTGAGAAAATGCTAGAGATGATCTTAGGCACAATTTGTTGAGAGTAAACGAATTTCGCCGTTATACCTCCTTGTAACCACCTTGTGAGAGTGTGAACCTAACTTAGCACTATTTGAGCCCAACTTTTTCTTTGGAAGAAACTTGAATGCATGTGACCCTTTTTCTTTACTACCTATAATCTTCAAGAGGCATTGGTTGTTCTAAATAGCCAACTTAGGCTAAAGGGTGTGGTGAAAAAGGAGGTAAATCAAGAAGTTTGAGAAATTCCCCCCTTTGAAATATCTTGCTGAAAAAGATTGAACCCCTCCATATAAAAAAAAAAAAGAGAAGAAGAAAGAAAATTTGAAAAATATTGAAAGAGAAAAAGAATTGTTGAAATAAAGTGTGCGACAAGATCAAATGAAATGGGGTATCTCATGAGTTGTACTTAAAAGAATAGGGTGTGGATTCTGAGAATTATAAAGTGTTGTAGAGAAGGTAAAAGAATGGAATACATGCCATCCTTAATGACGATAAAAGTCACTAAGCCTAAATGATAATACAATTACCCTCAACCCCATTACAAGCCTTGAAAGATCTTTGTGATCTTAAATGAGCTTATTATCATGTTGATTGGAAAATATGGGCAAGCCTATGGGGAAGGATCATGCATGTGTTTGATTTTTGAGAGTGTGAAAGTTTTTTCTGAGTCTGAACTTTTAAATATAATGGGCTTTCTGTAAGCATGAAATCGTTTTTGATGTGAGGGCATTCTAATGCATTTGTTGAGCTTGAACTTGCATTTGAAGCAAGCATTGTGAGCTTGAGTCTATTTGATGATGGTTAGTCACAATTTGAAACTTAGAGGGCATAATTAAACATTGTATGTGGAGTTGGACCCTCTTGTGTGCATGTATGTTGGGTCTTGAGTAGCACTTTTTGTAGACATCCTTACTGAGCTGATTGATCTTGAGTTTTACTTGAGGACAAGCAAAAGTTTAAGTTGGGGATGTTAATGACTCTTAGTTTTTGAGTCATTTAGGGCTTGGTTTTCATAATTTATTGTCCTCAAAAGGCTAATTTATACTCTAAACTGATGAAAAAGGGTTGATTTGCAGCAATGAAGGCAAAAGATCAAGGCTAAGACATTATCGGGCAAAAAGGAGCGAAAAAGATGAAAAAGGCCGAAGATAGCAAAAGTTGAGAATCGCCAACTCCACTCGGAGACTTGCTAAGTGGCACTTCAGCTAGCCTAAAGTTCTATACTGTCAGTCCTGGGGAGAAGCCAACTTGGCGATGGAGTTTAACCTTCAGCGAACTGCCAAATGGATTGGCACCTCAAAATTGGATCACGTAACGTTAAAGAACCATGAGGATAAAGAGCCAAGGAAGAACGACAATGGAATGGAGCGATTGGCACGTCGCTGATTTGGTCGGCGATGCTCGACTTACTTCGCCTAATGGCCCTAAAACCCAAAATTTGGCAAACTATAAATTGAATTTCAAAAAGGAAAAAAAGCATGCAATTATAAAAAAAAAATTCTAAGTCTAATAGTTCCATAAGTATTCTGTTCATAGTAGAACCTTTTTGAAAGAGTTTTCAAGTAGATTGGGAGTAGGGTTTTTGATTTTGAGCATTTTAGATCATTGTAAAGACTTGGATTGTAATACCCAGATTATGGAGAACGTAATTGGGGTGTCATGTGAAGTGGGTTTAATTGATAATTGAGTGTTAATATATGAATTGTAGTTGCGAATGCAATTTTAGCTTAAAATTTTGGGCTTGCTCGAGAGAAAGGTTATTGATTGATGGTAGTAGTGTTTGGGTTGTTGTGGGTTCAGCTAGAGAGAGTGAATCTTAATTCATTCGTGCCTAACTAACTCGAGAGAGTAGATAAATTAAAGTTTTGGGTTGTTTATAGTGTAAAGCATGTAGAGGTTCGAGAGAACTCTCTTGAATAGTAATAATTGTTCGAGAGAAATATATTGCATCTATAGTCTATCCTACCCACTGAGATTCAGTAATTTATTAATAAACTTCACTTACCCATATAGTGAAATTAGCCTATAATCGATCACATCCCCGAGAATCCTCTTTAACTTGTTTACTCCCTTGTATTCCTGATTACCGTAGTTGTTAATTGACACTTTTAAACCACCCATCTGACATTCGTTGTCAAACCTTGATATCGGGACGTCATTACGGTCTCGGCCTCCGATACCACCCTCAACTAAATGATTCCTCCATAATACTTTCACAGAAGCTACTTCCGTATTTCACAACTTCTTGACTTGCCGGTAAAAAATCTCAATCAGAACTTCAATTACTCATATGAGAGACTTTCATCAACTCCCAAGCCCTTTAAGGGAACTATAGATATAAGATCTCCAACATATTTCTTCAACATAGAGACATGGAAAATGGGGTGCACCGATGCCAACTCATTTGGGAAATCTAACTCATAGCAACCTAACAAACACACCTCAAAATCTAATATGGGCCTACATATCGGGGACTAAGCTTCCCTTTCTTACTAAACCTCATTACACCCTTCATGGGTGAAACTTTGAATTAAACCCAATCATGAACATCAAACTCAAGATCCCTTCTTCTCACATTGGTATATGACTTTTCCGACTTTGAGCCATTTTCAACCATTCATTTATAAGTCAAACTTGCTCAATGGCCCAATGTCCAACTTGGGACCTATAAGGGAAACTTCATGAACCTCAAACCAATCTATGGGAGATCTACACCTCCTACCAAAAGAGCCTTAAATGGAGCCATACCAATACTCGAGTGATCGCTATGATTATAAGTTAATTAATCAATGGCAAATGGTCATCTCAATTACCCTTAAATTCAATCACACAAGCCCTTCACATAACTGCCAAAGTTTGGATAGTATGCTCCGCTTACCCATCAGTTTGGGGATGAAAGGTCGTGCTAAGCTTAATATGAGTACCATGACCCTTTCGAAATGACATCCAAAACTGATAAGTGAATTAGGTACCACAATACGAAATGATGGATAAGGGTACTCCATGAGACCTTACCATTTCTCTCAAGTACAACTTGGCATAGTCCTCCACCAAAAAGGAAACTTTGACGGGAAGGAAATTAGCCAATTTTCTCATCCGATCTACTATAACCCAAATAGAGTCATGTTGTCGCCGAGTGCGAGGCGAACAAACAATAAAGTCCATATTCATGACTTCCCACTTTCGAGTAGGAATGCCAATATCTTGGCTTAAACCTCTCGGTTTCTGATGCTCAACCTTCACTTGTTGGCAATTTTAACACTTAGCCACAAATCCCACAATACCCTTCTTCATCCCATTCCACCAATAGACTTTTCGTAAATTACTGTACATCCTGGTGCCTCCCGAGTGAATGGAATACCGCAAACTATGAGCTTCTGCCAAAATCTGTTCCGTCAACTCACCCACATTCGGAACACAAAAGCGACCTTGGTATCTAAGTACCCCATCTTCCCCTTGGGAAAAAGCCTCAACGGATTACTTAAGCACTGCCTCTTTCAATTCTATCAATATTGGATAAAGACCTTTCTTGGCTTTCACATCTACTTCGAAAGACGATTCGGAACCATTGTGAACCATAACACCACCCTTTGTGGAGTCCACTAACTAAACACCTAATCGAGCCAATCTATGAACATCTTGAACCAACTCTTGTTTTTCTTCCTCAATATGGGCAACACTACCCATAGATAATCCACTAAGAGCATCCACTACTACATTAGCTTTAACGAGGTGATAAAGAACATTCATTTCATAATCATTCAATAACTCAAGCCACCTTCTTTGGCGAAGATTCAAATCATTTTGATTAAACACATATTGAAAAATCTTGTGTTTGGTAAACACATCTACATGAATCCGTACAAATAGTGTCTACAAATCTTTACGGAAAAAATGACCGCCACTAACTCAAGGTTGTGAGTCGGTTAATTCTGGTCATGAATTTTAAGTTTCCTTGAGGCATAGGCAATAACTTTCCTATTTTTCATAAGCATACATCCTAACCCAATTCTAGAGGCATCACAATAAACCACAAAACCATTTGTTCATTCCGGTAAGGTCAACACCGGAGCGAAAGTAAGTCTATCTTTCAATTCTTGGAAGCTCTTCTCACAAGCTTCGGACCGTATGATCTTACCCTTCTTTTGAGTCAAAGCCGTCAAAAGAGCGGCAATTGAAAAGAAACCCTCAACAAACCTTCTATAATAACCGGACAAACCCAAGAAGCTTCTAATATCCGAAGTGGTTAGAGGTCTAGGCCAACTCTTTACCGCATCCGTCTTAATAAGTACTACCTCAATACCCTTTCTTGACATAATATGACCAAGGAAAGATATGAATCTTGACCAAAATTCACATTTGCTAAACTTAGTTAAGAGTTGTTGGTCGTTAAGAATTTGCAACACGATCCTCAAATGATCAACATACTCATTTCACATTTTGAGTAGATCAAATTATCATCAATGAACACAATAAAAAAATGTAAAGGTATTCTCTAAACACCCTATTCATCAAGTTCACAAATGTCGCCGGAGCAATAGTCAACCCAAACGACATTACTAGAAACTCATAATGATCATACCGAGTTCGAAAATCCAACTTCGAAATGTCATCATCTTTCACCCTCAATTAGTGATAATCCAATCAGAGATCAATCTTAGAGAAAATTGCCTCTATGTTGGTCAAATAAATCATCTATCCTTGGGAGAGGATACTTGTTCGTAATGGGCACCTTCGTTAACTGACGATAGTTAATACACATACGAAGAGACCAATATTTCTTTCTAACAAAAAAAAATGGAGCACCCAATAGTGAGATACTTGACCAGATGAAACCCTTATCCAACAAATTCTTTAATTGTTCTTTTAGCTCTGTATGTTCTGCCGGAGCCATTCTATAAGGTGGAATAGAAATAGGTTGCGTATCTGGGAGAATGTCTATACCGAAGTCTATTTCCCTTACGGGAGGAATGGCAGACAAATAATCTGGGAACACTTCTGAAAATTCATGAACAACGGGGACTGACTGGAGAGAAGGGGTTTCATAATCGACATCCCTCACCCTAACTAGATGATAAATTCAACACTTAGAAATCATCTTTCTAGCTTTTAGACAAGAAACAAGCTGACCCTTAGGCCTAGAATTTCCCCCTTTCATTCTAGGATACGTTCATTTTGAAACTGAACCTTTACTACACGTGTTCTACAATAAATAGAAGCATAGCAAAAATACAACCAATCCATACCAAGGATAACATCAAAGTCTAACATATAAAGCTCTAACAGGTTAAACAAGAGTAACTCTTTGGGACAAGCAAACGGGACAACTTCTATAGACACTCTTAGCCACAACATAATCTCCAATATGAGTAGATACAAAAAAAGCTTCTATTAACATATTAGGGAGCAAATCAAACCTCATTGCTACATATGGCGTCACAAAAGACAAAGTACCAATGGGATCAAACAAAGCATATACATCTATTTGGAAAACTTTTAACATACCAGTGACCACATCCGGAGAACTCTCTTGTTCATTTTTTGTTTGGAGAGCATAGAAATGGTTTTGCTTAGGATCATTGGAATTCAAACCAGTAGGAGGAGCTTGCTTGCCTTCCCTTTCTTTTCCCGCAAGCATTGGGAAATCCCTTATTTTTTTACCACTATTACCACAACTAAAGCAACCATTCATGCCGGCTAGACACCTACCCTCATGCTTCTTACCACACTTAGCACATATTGACATAAGCAATGAAGAATCACCACTATTACCTCCTTTAGGCTTAGGGTTAGACACCCTATCTTTGTTGAACTTAGGAGGATCATTGGAGGAACCTTGACCAGAAATCCTTTGCCAAAATCTAGGATGACCATGTCCACCGGACCTTGCATGTGAGAAATTACCATCACCAGTCTTAGCCCTTTTTACCTCTATAGACTTTTTCTTGAGTTTCTCCTCCTCAAATTGTTGCGCATGTACCATGATATTAGAGATATCTATGTCATGAATGATGATTGCGGTTCGTCACTCTTTAACCACCATTTAGGACACCCAAAACGAACATACTCATCATTTCCCTTGAATCGGCAACCATTGTTGGAGCATATTTGGACAATTAAGTGAACTTTATGCCATACTCCTTCTGACTCATACTCCCTTGTCAAAAGTTAATGAACTCAAGCACCTTAGCTTCCCTCATATCAAGGGTAAAGAATCTATCAAGAAAAGCACCCGTAAAATTCTCCCAGTCAAGAGGACCGACATCCTCTAGTCTCCCTTCTTTCAATTGGTTAAACCAAGTTTGAGGAACACCTTTCAATTGATAAGTTGCCAACTCCGACTTCTCCACCAGCGTCACTCCCATGATAATCAAAATCTTGTAGACCTCATCGATAAACTCTTGAGGATATTCTTCATCATTAGATCCGTAGAACTCCGGAGGATTCATCCCTAGTAATTCCCTTACACTTGAAGCCGCCATACTCATATTCGGGCTTACGGGAATCACAACGTCTCTATTGGCTTAGGCTATCACGACTTGAGACAAATGATCAACCAAAACTTGAGGAGCTTGTGGAGGAGCTTCTTGTTCCACATTCTCCCTCGCATTCCTTCTAGCATAAGCTCTTTGGGTAGCCATATCCTGAATAACATAGGATAGGGATTAGGAGAGAGACTTTATAGAGGTAAACTCTATCGCACGACTTAAGAGTAATGAAAGAAGAGGAGCTTCCTACTCATCTTGTAGCCTCTTATTCATAAATGTTGTGTGCTTCACACTCATGAACAAGACTCTACTAGACGTAGCTTATGAGGCATCCTAGGACCATTCTAAACCTTGTGCTCTGATTAGCAAGTTTGTCACGACCCAGGGGTAACCCCTAGATATAACATGGCATATAGAACTCGGAAGGACTCCATACCCACTTAGCTCTCACAACATAAGAAATAGAACAATAAGGGTAAAACATTTCAAGTCCAAACATTTTATAAAACGAAAAGCGAAAATCTAAACTCTTGTCTCAACATAGCCATCTAATACAATAGAATGAAATTGGTCCTAGCCCATACATCATGTTCAAAATAGAAATACATAAAAGAAAGGCCTAAGTCATCCACAAGCCATTAAAGTTTTCCCCATAATTTGCTTAGGCACATCAACTAAAGTTTGTACCTATTTAACACCTATACCCTTTAAAATTGATACCTATTTGACAATCAACTCAAAATATGAGATGTGTGTAATACACTCGTAGTGACATGGTAAATTGATGAATTAAATGATGACATGTGTCATTTAAATCTAAATATGTATTTAAAAATGAAATTCTAAAAAATAAATATTTTAGTATAGTTCACTAACTAAAATATTAACAAAGAATTTTCTCAAAAAAACAACCTACACACCCACGTCATCCCTCCTCTTCGTCAAATCATGTATTACTTTCACCAGCGGCATCATGCGATCACCATCAGTAAACCTTATCTCTTCGACCCAGGTAGTATGACATGGCTGCGCACTCAAGCTAAAAGTTAATTCCCCTTTCAACCGAATATGATCAAAAAAATTCACTCATAATTCCCTTCATTTTCTTTCCATTACTATTCATTTATTATAATTATAAGAAAAATAATAACTTTTGTAGGAAAAAAAAATAATTCGTGTTATCTTCATTAGAAAAAATGAAGTTATGCCGGAAAATTTACTTAGATGCATGTAGTAACTAAAAACTGAAAGAAGGAAAAAAGAAGAAAGAAATGGAGAGAGTGAGAGAAAGAAAGAGAGAGAGAGGTGAAGGGGGTGTTGTGCAAGGTGATGATAAAAATGAGATAGCATTTCTATGACAAGTTGGCTGTAAATAGGGAAGAAGATGGGGCATTTCTTTTTCTTCTTGTTAATAATTTTTTTTGAATAATAGCTGTATAATTTGGAAAATAAAAAATAGTAAAAAAAAGATTTCAACTGTTTAATGTGCTTAAAGTGGGTGGAACACACTTTTTTGTCATGTCAGCATTTTGTGTTTAATAGGAATGAGTTTTGAACAAATAAGGTGTTCAATAGGTACAACTCTCAATAGAGGTGTTAAAGTGAAATATGCGGACAACTTTGAGTGGTTGTGGATTACTTAAGCCGAAAAGAAACTATAACAATAACTTTGTCCTCGAAGCATGAGGACTCACCAAAACTCGGGAAAATCACGAACTCAACTACTAGCCATGAGACTTTGCAACATGTCTGTCGGACCCTACATTTGGGAAAAATGTAGGTAAGAGTATGTGTTAGTACAAAACAATGTACCAAGTATGATAGCCATGCATAAAACATTTAAAACATGCTAAAAAGGGACATTTCATTGCATGACATGCAATTGACCAAGTTAAAACATGACATAGAAGACTTATAAAACATACTTCATAAACCAAGGTCAATGCAAGCTAACATCATCTTTAAATACTTTGAACACGTATGAGATACTCCTTGAGTAACCTTAGTTCGTTATTAATGTGAGGAATTAGCCTTAACCAACATTGAGATCATGTGATCTATAACATGATCGCCGGGTGTCTCCCACATCGGAAAGAGTTGTTCTACTTGCCTAAGATAGAACCATGAACTTCTAGATTAAGTAGATCCACTAGATAATCAACCTATGGGGCCACATAGTCAAGGGATAAGGAAATTGCTACTAGAAACCTGGCCTCTACTAACAGAAGAGCTTCCATCTCATGAGATTGTTTCTAGAAACCCCGTCTCTACTAACAGGAGAGCTTCTATCTTAATGTCAATATCCACTCAATGCTAAGCATAAATCCCACAGAATAGTATTTTCTTACTTATTCTCAATGTCATCTTGCCAATCCAAGCTAGTTAATTAGGATAGCTCTTATTCTTTGATTTAATTAGGTGAGAAAGCCTTTCAACCTAATAATCCTTTCTTTGAGAGAAAAACTTCGACATCATTTTAGTATGTGTTAATGACAATGTCCTTTCACAACACAACATCGTAATTGGTACTTTACTCTGAAAGCACTCTTAAAACATTTGAATAATTCTCATGACAACATGCATAATTCCATAATCACCCTTCAAGGCCATAAACCCTATTTCAATCATCGACATTTAGAAAAAAAGGTTTAGATATGGATTTCATCATGAATTCCTGCAATTCTCTCATTACATACTTAATTTCATAAAACTTTTCCTTGAAGATAAAAATCCAACATCTTATGATTCATAACATGAAAACAAGGGGATTACATGGGTTCATAGGGGAAAAGATGATCAACCATTGCAATTCATTAATTCATGATTAGAAGATCATAGTTCATTCATTTAAATCAATAATGAAAAGAACCCATGCTAATTGAAGAACACCATAACTCAATTGGGGCATTCTACCTTTTGAAATAGAGGAATTTTGGAACTTCTTGGATGAAAAGAATCCATGGATAAAAACTAATATACATTGAATCCAAATGCTAGCCTTCAATGGAAAAATTGGAACCTTAGCTTGAAACCCTAGGTTGAATCTTCTTCTTCTACAAGTTCTAGAGAGAGAATATTTGAGAGGGGATTTTGGAATTGTTTTTGTGAATTTTGAAGAATGAATTCAATGGGATGAATTTGGGAGTTAAAAGACTTATAGAGGGGTCGTAAACATAGGTAAAACGACATATTATAGGAACTAATCAATTTGGAAAAGACCCAACAGCCCCTTCGGGGGGGGGGGGGGGGGTGTGGTCAGCAACTCCACTTTTGGGGTCTTGACCCACGACCCCATCCACAAGGAATGGATCCCCCTACGGGGCATGGGTGGGCTATTTTTTGGCAGATTTTGGGTAGTTTCTAGTGTCTTCTTCAAGGACCCTTGGTTAGTCCATGGGGAGTTGTAACCTTAACGTTTAACACCAAAATCCTTCATTCAAAGTACGAGAAGTATTTTCTTCGACTCTAACCCTCACATCAAACTCTAGAACTCTCATATAAGGATCTAGCTTAGCCTACTAGTTTCCAAGTGTTACAATATCTCCCCCTTGGGAACATTCATCCTGGAATGACGATTTTAAACACATCTTATAGGAAACGACTCCAGACTAACAACCCATCATGCATGCAACTCATCTAAATGCACTCAAACAAAGAGGAAAACATCAACTCCAAACTAAACATATTCAATGTAATACAAGTAAGTAGGAAGTACATCTGACAACCCAAAATGCATTAAATTCTATATCAAATCATATTCAAGGAGAAACTACAATCTCCCAGCTAAAATATGCTCAACATACACTCATGGAGCCTATATGCAATCTACTCTTAAAGCATCTATTAAAGGAGGAACCTTTCAACTACAAACTAAGGCATGCTCATTAATTCATCTCATGGAGTGTATAGGCAACATATACTCAATGCAGTACAACATGAGGAAAGCAATGCACATAAGTGGTTTCTATTAAGACTTAAGCTTCATGAACATGCATACAAGGAAATTATGGAAACTGATAAACACACAATGACCTTGCTATATAAGCACCCTATCTCCCCCTTGGGAATATGCCTATACAAACTCTTCTAACATCAGTCATACTAAAGACAACTTCAAAGTCTAACCTAACAAGTCACACAAGACCAACAATACCAGAATTTAATAAGGAATAAAACACATACCAGTAGTCACATCCGAAAGTCATTCTTTACTACCTCTAACTTGGAGAACTTAAGGCCTATTCTTCTTTGGAGCACTCCCACCCAAACCAATTAGACAGGAGGAAGGGTAGCGTTGGGACCTACGACGAGTATCTCCTTCATTTATAGAACCTATTGGGCAATGCCTTATCTTGTGGCCCAACTTACCACACCCAAAACAAAGATTAGAACCTGCTAGGCATTCACCCTCATGCCTTCTATCACACTTACTACATCCCGACAATAGAATCTCACTACTATCATCTTGAGACTTAGGGTTAGACACCCTCTTTTGGTTGAACTTAGGAGTGTTTGAGGGACCTTGCCCGGGGAACTTTTGTCTAAACCTAAGTCTACTCATACAATCCCCTTAGCATAACATAACATAAGATAATATAAATTCTGTGGAAATTTTAAAAGTTTTTCCATACAATCGAAGTATTTTATAAAAGTAAGCGGCAGTTTATAACACTTTGTCTCAAACCATCTAAAACAACTTGAATAACTTTTGGGACGCAGCCCATACAAAAGTTTAAGAAATTAAAGAAAGACATAAAAGAAAGGTGATCACATCCTTGATGCTATGAGGACTCACCTAGTATTCAACCCCTTCGCTCTACTATAACCTAGCCACAAGAATGGAACTCAATGTCGCCGAACCCAACATTAGATAAGAATGTAGGCAAGAATTTGCGTTAGTACTATAATGTACTAAATATGATGGCTAGCATAAATAATCAACATTAGCATATAAGAGATATTAGTCAACATAAGACATATACCATAATCATAAGAGACAATAACATAAGTCATAAGTATAAGAGACATCATTATAAGACATAGGCTATAAGCATAAAATATAACCATATAATCATAGGCGTAATGAAAACATCTTGTTTAGCATGATATAAGAGAAACAATTCATAAGTCACCTCAAGGCAAGCTTGTGTGATGTATGTATAAGACCCCATAATCCCACCCATACTAAGCAAGTCACTTTAGGTCCTCATTCTTACTTATATCATTTGATCCCATCCTTAGCTTACTTCTCATAGGCAAGGGAATCTGTCACTTTAGGCAATCATATCATGGAAGGCAACTATAGCAACAATCCATCAAACATACCTCATAAGCATAAGTCATAAACACATTCACTACATAGACCATCATACATAAAAGAACATACCATGTATACCCTTAAAGAATACATGTGCAATTCTTGAGTAAGATTCCATAATCTCACCAATGCTAAGCAAAGTTTCTCAAGTAACCATAATTCATAAATTCATATTCTTATTTTGGGAATTAGCCATAACTGACATAGACCATGTGAGCTTAACATATAATCCGGTGTCTACCCCACACCAAAAATGGGTTTTTCTACCTGCCTAAGGTATACCCATACTCTTAGCTTAGGTGGATCAAATAGCTAAGTAACCTACAAGGGTACATAGTTTATGGGATAAGGAGATTGCTACAAGAAACCCGAACTCAACTAAGGTAGAATGTTTCCTTCTCATGAGAAATACCTTGGGAACCTGGACTCAACTAGGGTATAAGGAACCCATTGGGAAAGCTGGACTTAACTAGCGTAAAAGCTTTCCTTGGAAGCCGGAGTAAACTAAGGTAGAAGCTTCAATCTAATATATAATATCCACTTGGTGCTAAGCATAATTCCCATTGAGTTCATATTATATCTTGAATTAAGTTCATATTTATGGAAGAGTGTCTTGACAATCAATCCAACATAACTCATAATATAGCTCATTAGGTAATTCGTGAGCAACTATCACCATCCACGACCTATTTTTGATGACTCTAGAGCCTTTGATTCAATTAGGTGAGACTAGACTTCCAACCTTAGACTCATCATATTGTGAGGAAACTACTCACATCATATCATATTCATACATAAGTGTGTACACAAGGATAATCTTTCAACAACACTACATCTATATCATTAGCATATTCACATTACTCTCAAAGTGTTCTCAAGCATGTACTAGACTTCATAAAACATGGACACTATCATATTTTACCCCTTCAAGGGTCAAAGCTCATATCAAATCAACACATCTAGATTTACTAAATTATACATGGAGATAATCATAATTCAAGTAGTTCAATTACTACAAGCATAATCCCACACTTCACCTCCTTGAGGTTCTAATCTTACTTTCAATCATCTCACTTAAGGTTTAACCACTAGCCATGGATGTCATCATAACTCTTCTGATCCTATCACTTCATATATTCAAGCATTCTTGAGGTAGATTAGGTGGGTAAAGTCCTTCCACACAATTCTAGTTAGTAGTCTACAATTACGATACAAGACTTTCTCTTACGGCCTTAACATACACAATTCCTCATATTAGCTTTACTCTCAAAGCCCTAGTGATCAACATTCATGACTAGAATCCTTACTCTCAAGCTTTACCTTTTAAAATCATCATACATATCTAGATCACAAGACATTCTAGTCACAAGCTTCATTCATTAGTAATTCTAGTCATTATTCACCATAAGGGCTTTATCTCAATCATTACTAGTCATGATCCATCATATATACTTTAATGTAATTCAATTCTTGTCATCAAACCTAGAAGATCATCTCTAAATCATCAATTTCCCTCTCTAGGCCACAAACCCACATTGCTTCAATTTCATCAATTAGACTAGGGTTAGGCATGGAAAACATGTAATTTCATAAGTAGGTGCTATAATCTCAAGCAATTCATAAGGGAAGTCATCAATCTTAGAATATCACATCTAAGTCCTCAATTTCCTCTTTCATGGCATAGAACCCAACTATATCAATTTCACCCTAAGATCTCGGTTTAAAAAAGAATACATGTATACGCATACTAAAAACATGTAATTACATCATAAACAATCATAAAAACCCATTATCCACTCAATTGGATCAATATACAACAATACCCATATTACAGGAAGGAACCCTAACTAGAATTGGGATTAATCGTCACAATTGGGGGAAAAATGTGGGCTTCATGGATGAAAGGGATTCATGAATGAATAAGATAAAATAGCTTGATTATAATTCCCTCATAAAGCATGAAACAATGGAGGAATTTGACGTAGCTTGATTCTCTTCTTCTTCTTCTTCACTTTCTAGAGAGAGAATTTCTTGGAGGGAATTGGTTTTCTTTGGTGAATTGAAATAATGACTAGGATCAATGTATTTAGTGGTCTATTAGATCTACATAGGTGGTCTAAGTACTTATAAAATTACACTACTGAATAACTAATTAATTCTAGAAAGTTCCCTAACCCACCAACTTAACTGACTTAAGGTACTACACTGCCCAACCCACGAGACCCCGGGTTGTGCATGGACCCACGGGCCATGCTCGTCCTCTGTGGGTGGTGGTCTAAAATACTAATTTTGCGGTCTAGATTCATGACCCCATCCACCAGGCATGGATCCCACTACGGGGTGTGGGTTCCCAATCCTGGGTGGGCTGTCTTTTGGGCAGATTTTGAGTAGTTTCTAGGGTCCTCTTCGAGGACCCTTGGTTGATCCTTGGGGAGTCATGCCTTGACATTTAACCCCTAAACCCTTCATTCTAAGTACTGGAAGTCTTTTCTTCAACTCTAACCCTCACGTTAAACTCTAGAATCCTCATCTAAAGCTCTAGTTTAGCTTACTAGTTTCCGAGTGTAACAATATCTCCCCCTTGGGAACATTCATCCTCGATTGATGATTCTAAATACTACATAAAGGAAATGACTCTGGATTAGTACTCCATCATGCATGCAACACATCTAAATGCACAAAGACAAAGAGGAAACTTCAAATCAAAACTAAACATATTCAATGCAAATACAAGGAACTAGGAACTACATTTAACAACCCAAAATACATGAAATTCTATGTATATTCATATTCAAGGAGGAACTACAGTATCCTAGCTAAAATATGCTCAACATACACTCATGGTGTAACAACCCGGAAAACTAGTAAGACCAAGCTAGAGTCTAACGGAAATTAATAGGTGAAACTAGAGCCTAATTGTGCGTTTCTGAGGTTGATGTTTGGTTGTAGGTTGTATATTGACTTCCCGAGCTTAGGTTAGATGTCTAGGGGTTAAACGTCAAGGTACGACTTCCCAAGGACCAACTAAGGGTACTTGAGGGGGACCATAAAGCCTAACCCCCAAGGCTGCCTAGAACCCAAAAGGCTGGAAAATTGTGTGTCCTACGGATGTCCATCAACGGCCAGTAGATTGAATGACACCCCGTAGGTCTTGGGCGTAGGTCAAGGCCTGAAACTCTAAGCCTCAGGTGCAAACCATGGAGGTTATTGACGTCCAGTAGCTCCACCTACCGTCCGTAGGTGTAGGGGCGTAGGCACTGCCTCTTTTTAAGATTTTTAATTTTAGTTAGATATTTGGGAATTAATTAGGTAGTTAATTAGGGGTTAAGAGAGGTCGGTTTGTTAGTTAATTAATCACCTATATAAGCTAATAAGACCCTAAACTAAGTCATTAATTCATTATAACCCAAGACCCCAAATCAAAACCCAACTACTCTTCCCTCCAAAAGTCTTCTCTCTAGAACTCCATTGAAGACCAAGAGAAGGGATCAAGCTAGGGCATGGAGATGGAGGCTTCTTCATATGAATTTGATGGGATTCTAAATCTAAGGTATGGGAGTTCTTCATCCTTGGGAAGCTATCACCCAAGGAGCCCTTTCAAAAGCTTTTAACTCAATTCTAGAAAACTCAATTAGCTAGGGTTTCAACTCAACCCTATGGATTCCTTTCAAAGTTGTTTTTAAAGGTTAAATTATTTTTTTATTGATCATACTACTGATTTTAGATGATTTTAACTTGAATTCCAAGAATCCATGAGTTTTCCCCCAACCCTAGCTATGGCTTTTCTCTACATTATGAATGTTGTTAGAAGTTGATTCAATTGATTGAATATGATTTGTTTATGATGCAATTACATGATTTAAGCTTGATTCTATATTTATACTTGATTAACCTAAGATCCTATGATGAAATTCATATAGTCTAGGGTTATGTCATGAAAGAGGCTAATTGAGGGTTTAGATGTGACCTTCTAAGATTCAAGAACTTCTTCATGTAATGCCATATATTAGATCTGTCACGCCCCAAACTCAAAGGGCGCAACTGACTCCTAAAGCCAAAACTCAGTCCCGAGCCGACCCTGCTGAACCATTTGCTATTAGCGCATGGCAGTCACATGCAATTAAGAAACAAACAAGTATATCTCGGCTTAAAACTAAGCCCTCGGCCGGCAAGGCCCCTGTCAACAGATCTACAAAAGAACCAGCTACTCCCAAGAGTTTATATAAAAAAAATATCCAACTAGCACAGAAGTCCTGATTGGGCCGTCG
>JAJOOR010030220.1:0-12340 GCA_036250505.1 Solanum acaule | reverse complement strand
ACCTAGAATTTGCCCTGTTAGTCTGATTGATTTAGAAAGGTGTGCTCTTGAAATGATCTTAGGCAACTTTAAAGAGTGTGAGCCAAATTTGACATATACCTCTTTTGTGGCCTACCCGTGAGCGTGTGAAACTTTTTTGAACACCCTTTGAGCCTTACCTTTCTTTGAAAGAACCTTGATGAACCCTAGACCTTACTTGACCCACTACCTATAATCCTCTTGATTTGTGGTTTAGCGACTAGCCAACTTAGACCAAAAACCTAAGTTTGGGGTGTGGTAAAAAGGAAAAGGAGAAGTCAAGAAGTGCATGAAAAGTCCCCCTTAACCCCTGGTGTTGCAGAACAATAGAAACCCTTCGAAAATAAAAAAACAGATAAAGTACCAAAGAAATCGGGTTTCCAAGCAATCCATGGAAGTGAATAAAACGATGACTTAGAAGCACTAGAAAAGAAATTGATAAAGAAAAAGAAGAGAATGCCTTGAGAACACCCACATCTCACGAGGATGAAAAGTCACTGAGCCTAAATGACCATACCTTTGCACTCATCCCTATTACAAGCCTTAGAAAGACCTTTTTGATCTTGAGTAGGCTAAATCGGAAGTCGATTGGAAAATAAGAGCAAATCAATGGGTAAAAACATGCATTGTGTTCCTCTTTCTAAGTGTGAGCGTTGCATCTGATTCCTGATCTTGAATTGATTAACCTCTGTGTGTGTATATGGAATCATTCTTTATGTGAGGGCATTTAGATACTTCATGTTGAGCTTGATTGCACAAGTAGCAAGTATTGCGAGCATGACAATCTTTGGTAATGGTGTATCACAACTTGAATCTTTGAGTACACAATTGATCTTTACATAAGTAAATTGAGTTTGGTTGTGTGCATTCATAAGTTAGTCTTGTGTAGCACTATTTGAGACACCTTGTTGAATGGCTGAACTTGAGTTTGCTTGAGGACAAGCAAAAGTTTAAGTTGGGGGTGTTGTTAAGTCAACAAATTGGACTCATTTAGGGCTTTATTTTGATAGGAATAGTGTCCTCAAATACTTATTTTGTCTCAATATCTGATGAAAACTTTTAAGTTTCAGGTATTTGAAGATTTAGTGGAAGCATGGACACTTAGGCGCAAAAAGGAACAAAAAGGCTGAAAAGAATGAAGAAGGTGAAGCCTGAGCATCGCCGAGCACACTTGGCGATTCGTCGAAGGGACGCACTCCGCCCTTTGTTCCAGTACGTGAAGCCTTGAAGGAGCAGGATCAAAAAGGCGATGAAAGGAGCAGTCGGCGTTTCGCCGAATAATTCCGCGAAGCAGTACTAAGTCGCCCAATGACATAGAGCACGACTATGCTGAAGGCTAGTGCAAGACGGCGGCGAACTACACCAAAGGGCGAATCACTGAGTTAATCAACGATTCCGACTAACCTCGCCAAAAGACCCACCAACACTATTTTATGAAGTCTATAAATACTAAACTTATTATTAATTTTGAAGAGTCGAACATTTATCTTAATTTCCAGAATAGAATAGTACTTTTTGGGATATTTTCTCTCAAGTTTTGAGAGGGTTTTTGGGAGACTTGAAGAAAGAAGGATTTCATTTTCCCCAAGTTGGAAGTGGGTCTTCTCCATTCTTCTTCCTTTGCTTAAATCAAGGTTTAATTCCTTATACCCATTTGATTTTAGTATCATTTTAGGTGTATTTTTTTCTTTCTTGATGTGTGGCTAAAAACCCCCATTCTTGGGGTGTGATTTAGCAAGTATGTGTTGATAATGTTGTTGGGTCTTGCTTGCTGATAGGATCGATGTATTTTAATGGTGATTTCACCTAGTTGTTGTGGTTTAATTTAATGGGTTTGTAGTTGCAAATACAAAACAAGCCATGTGTTTTTGGCTTGCCCGAGAGGGAGGTCGCGAAACCAAGACCGCTAGATTGATGGCCTAAGGAGTGGGTCGACATAAGGTTCAACCCGAGAGGGTGAGGCCTAGTCCCATATCTTAACACTCAGCTCGAGAGAGTGAGTGGGGTAAGGCGTAGGCTAGCCTTTATGTGGAAAATGGGTGTCCGAGTGGAACACATTTGAAACGGGATAAGTTACCCGAGAGGGAACTTATTTCCATCTAAAGCTTAGCCTAGTCACTATTATCTTGCAAATTTCCTATCGAAAGTATGTACCCAACGATTTATCTCAACTTGTATTGCGGTCACACCCCAAGAACTTCTCCCCATACTTGATTTTCCTTATTTTTGTTGTTTTCTTACTACTTATGACAAAACCCCCAGTTGATAGTTGACACCTTTGTGTGACCCCTTTTAATTTACAATGTTTTTAATCGTTAATGTCTTTAGCTACTACTAGTTTGAACTAAATTTTACTTTTCTACTAATTCTCAAAACCACTCCCTTGGGACATGACCCCAACCCTTGGTTGGGTTACTATATTATCAACGATCGTAGACACTCGTACTATAGGTTAGTGTCGTTGGTCACGATAAACATCATAGACCGAGGTCTGTACGATGTTGGGTAATCCAAAGAATGAGACACATACACTTATATAAGGTGAAAACATCGTAGAACGTGTTTCATACAACGTGTATCAAGCGATCAATGAGTCAATGAAAGAATGGTTTCTGCTTCTTCATTATGTGTGACCATCTTGGTCACCAATCTTCTTTTTAGGGAGTCGGAGATGATCGAAGAGGCACCAAAATAGGAACTTTCGATTAGGGAGAGCTCAACAAGGTCGAGACCAAGATGATGGATAGTCCAAGGAAGATCGAAGAAAATGAATAAAGTCCCTGAAAAGTTAAAATGTTTTTTCAATGAAATACCCTTTGACCTTTAGTTGTTTCTTGAAGTTTCAATTGATGTTGCTACTTTAGCTTGTTACTAATAGCCATGAATGATTCGGCAATGCAGTACATGTCTAGGAAAATAGTTGAATTGGAAAAGATAGATTCAAGAAAAAAAGAGAGACGATTAATTGAAATAATAAAACTTGTACACACAAGTCAGCTATTGCACTAAACATATAAAGTGTAATTGTGTGTATAAATTTAAACATGAACTCGAGTTAACTTCTTTAAGAGGTTGAGGGATCGAATAAGTAACTATTGAAGTAGTGAATTCAGTCTGGGGTATTGTGAGTAATGATGTCCTTATAATAGTAATGAATTATTTCCACACGTGATTGAATTCCTATGTAGGGCTTGTAAAACCTTAAAGGTAAGATCTTGATGCTCACAGGTTGCACGAACTATTTGTCGTATGAATTGTGTGTTTAGTTGATGTTGTGTTGGCTTGGGTCTTGTCCACCATGTGAGAGTGGGAGATGTATGTTTTGGATTGTGGGTCGCCCATGGGGACTGACCTGACCCGATCCAACCCAAGATTGTTTTATTTTATTTTTCTAAAAAAGAAGAAGAAGATAAATACTAATTTAAAAAGGAGTGGGAACAGTTACATAGTAACTGCTCCAACGTTAATATGTTCTCCTTTTTAAATCAAGTTTTTTGTTTTACGCTTGAGAAGAGTGAAAGAACAGAAACCAAAAATAGAGTAAGAAATTTGAGAACATCAACAAACAATTAGAAATTTAGTTTGTGAATCATAAACTTTGATTCTTGAGACTTGATAAGTCCACAAAGTGGACTCATTTAGGGCTTTATTTTGATAAGAATAGGGTCCTCGAATGCTTATTTTGTCTAAATATCTGATGAAAACTCTTAAGTTTCAGGTATTTGAAGTTTTAATGAAAGCATGGACACTTAGGCACAAAAAGGAATAAAGAGGCTGAAAAGAACGACGAAGCTGAAACCCGAGCATCGCCAAGCACACTTGGCGATTCGCTGAAGGGATTTACTCCGCCCTTTGTTCCAATACACGAAGCCCTAAAGGAGAAGGATAAAAAAGGTGATGAAAGGAGAAGTCGTCTCTTCGTCGAATGGTTCCGCTAAGTAATACTATATCGTCCAATGGTCCAGAACGTGAAGGTGCTGAAGGCAAGCATGAAACGACGATGAGACAGGCGAAGGGAGAATCGCTGAAGTCATTCGGCGACATCGACTAACTTCATCGAAAGATCCGCCAGCACTATTTTTTGAAGTCTATAAATACTGAACTTATTATTATTTTTAAGTGTGGAACTTTTATTTTTAATTTCCAGAATAGAATAGTACTTTTTAGATATTTTCTCTCAAGTTTGGAGAGGGTTTTTGGGAACTTGAAGAAAGGAGTTCATCTTCCCCAAGTGTTAGTGTCGTTGGTCACGATAAGCATCAAAATGGCGCCGTTGTCGAGGAGTGGTGTTATTTGAGAATTTTTTAGCTTAGTAGAATTTTTGTTCTTCTTAGTCGTAGTTTACTAACTTAACTTGTAGTTTTGTTATCTTGTCTATATTGAAGCAGAGGAAGTGAGTATGTCGAGCAACACTTGGGAGCTAATGAAGTTTCTTCCAGTAGAGGTAATGATATTCCGGGAGCGTATCCTCACCTTCAAGCAATTGGAGGGTGAACGGATCCACAAGACATGGGCAAGCTTTAATGAACTGATCAATTAATGCCCAAATCATGGCATTCCCGACATAGCTCTCCTTGACTGTTTCTACAGAAGTCTTAGTCCTGGAAACAAGAGGTAACTCATTCTGGGAGGCATTGCGAAACAACCATATATGATAGTAGCCCAACTGCTTAATCAAATGGCTGAAACGAACCAAGAAGTAGAAAATGACTTTATGTTGGCCCCCTAATGACTTAGATGGATGAGTTGGCTAAAAAGATGGTGAAGATCGAAATACAGTGTAAGAGGAAGGATAAATACATCCCTCCTCATGAGTGAAGAAGTCTCAAGGACAATGAAGTTAAACGCCTTGAGGGAATACTCTCAATCATTCTCCACAAGGTGACTGAGCAAGATAGAGAGCTGAAAGGAATAAAGGAAGACATTGAAGGAATGGAGTGGATGATTTGGTCTTATTCCAAAGCTGTCCAACTGCTCGAGGACCTGAGGAGTAATGCGTTGCCTCAATTCCATCAGCAGAGAAACAGAGGGTGGCCTAATGAGGACCTGGCCAACCCCAACAACGAAACTTGAGCAAAGATTTGCGTCGTGCCACGACGGTAAATAAGGCGCTTCTTGGGAGGCAACCCAAGGTCTTAAAAGTTTAGGATTTTACTTTTATGAATAATTGTGTGTTGTGTTATAGGTTAAAACGAGGAAAGTGTGGAAAACTTCAGGTTGGCGAGTAGAAAGTCCATTCTGCGAGTCACTAAAAAGGTCTGCGAGCCTGACTGGATCCGCCGTTTGGCTCAATGCGAGAGTCGTACAGAGACTGTAAAACTTGGCGGACTTGAAAAGCAATTCGGCGCATCGCTAACAAGTTTGGCGATCTTGATGCAGACCGCCGAATTCACCCTCTGAAAATTGAAGAATTCTGAAGATAGGGCTGGATAAATGGCCACTCGGCGAATCACTGAGTAGGTGGGTGAGTGAGACTAACGTCGCCAAATGGACACAAATTGAACAACATATATGACCAATAGCCACACTTCTTCATTCTTTCCCACTTTCAAACTCCATAACTTCACACCAAGGTAGTAATTTACAATTTCTCACTTTAAATTAGTATTTTAGTAGCGGATTAGTGCTTGGAACTTGGATTTTCGTTGCCGCCTAGCATTACAACTTTGTTCACTCAATAAATAGGTTAGTCTTTGAAAACTCTTCGTCCGCTCTCGAAAAGATAGACCTCATCTGAAACCTAGGAGTCCACTAATGCGTGTTAGATCTCTTTGATATGAGAAGACATTTTCGAGTACTTGCTTCTGTTTTGTAAGTTAGGGCCTATTTGCTCTTACTGATTTGACTTCCTTTTTCGCTCTACGTACTTTGAATCTAAATGTGAAAAACTATACATAGTGGGTGTTGACCATGAATGGGTGCTATGGGTCTGGGCTAAATTTCATTAATTCTTGGTTTAATTTTGCTTTTGAGGTCTGCGCGATCAATTGTGAAAAGTGAGTTGAATCTCAGGCACGTTAAGTCAGTCGGCGAGCTGAGTTGAACTCGCCGAATCACTCAGTGGTTCTCCCCCTAGACCTAAATAAATTTTAAATTCTTATCTTAAGTGTTGTGGGTTCTGTAACTTTCGGCGGACATACTTATGATCGCCAAAGAGGTTTGGCGAGTCGCTGATTAGATCGGCGATTCTGTCTGAAATTTTATGCTACAATGCAATTACTCACTATTCTCTCTCTAACGTTTCACAGATATGGCCAAACAACCAACTAGAGGGAAGGAGAAAGAAATTGTGATCAGAGAAAATACACCTCCACCCAGGGGCAAGGCTACCACAACTTCAAAAAGCAAAGAAAAGGGCAAAGCCCTCGAATTATCTGACGTAAGCTCCGACAGCACAGGCTTCTACACTACCGAACCACCCACATATAACAGTGAGAGTACAGAGTCTGACGAAACTTACCAGACAGAGCCAAGAAGGGCTGAGTTATGATCCAAATGGATACATGATTCATATCAGATCAGAGATAGCCAATCCACCACTCCGACTCCTCTAGCTCCGGGGATAGCATTAGTGTTGGCACATCCAGTACAAGGCCCCAAACATGGATCAATGAATAGATCAAAAGCGGTTGGTCTAAGGACAATTATTGAGGAGAAACGACTTTCCATATATGGGTTATTGATAGGTATCCAGAAGTGATGGAGTGCCTGAAATACCACAAATTCCAAATCTTCACAAGACATCGCGGCTCTTACATACCAAGCTGGGTTAGAGAATTCTACGATGCATACAGTGCATTAGCACCTCAACGGAAAAGGCTGGTCCCATCTTTTAATGCAGCTGATCACGTGGTTGTCAGAGGAAGGAAGGTTGCCTCTGACAGTGAAACTATCAACGTAGCTTTGGGAATATCCGATAAGATTAATGACCACTGCCAGCACTTGATCAGGACGCAGAAGCTGGATGTAATGAAAAAGTGGTTAGCACTGCTAGTCTCAGATGGTAATGCTCCAACATAGTTAGCAGAAAGAGTTCCAATTGAGAAGAAAAATCTGAACATAGTTGCACGGTACTAGTTCAGATTCATCAGTAGCACAATTACACTATCACAGAATGAATCAATTCTTCATCATGCTAAGGCAGCTTGTCTTGGATGTATCATGGACAAAACCAGGATAAATCTTGGGAAGATCATTTCCTCTGAAATCCATATGCGTGCAAAGCAGGGCCATACATCTCTTCCTCTCCCCGTATTAATCACTGAATTATGCAAAAGAGCTCAGGTGCCTGGAGATGCAACGAAGGATATGGAATTGGCTACCACTGCCTCCACCAGTATCCGAAAGATCGAAGCCGAATATCTTAAGGACCAGGCAGAAAAGAAACAGAAGGAAGCTGTGACCATTAGATCTATACCTGTAGAGGCATCTTTTCCTACTCCGGCCCCTAGGCCTTCAGCTACTGTTACCCTCAGTGAACCGATCACTCAAGCATCCTTGATCCGTATGGGATAGCTTGCCCAAACTGCTAATTGTCGAACCGCCAACATGGAGAGCTCTATTCTAGGCATGATTCAGGTTGCCCTCGACAATGCTCTGAGACCACTGATTACCACTATTTATGCTCTAGAGGCCAGGATGTTAGTGTGTGAACACGATCAAGGAACCACAGAGGAAGTAACAGCTGTAAAGGCCACCGTTGCAGAGCGCCCGAAATGCCTCAGAATGCCGCAAGACATGGAGATGGAATGGATCATATAGTTGATCCTAAATCGGAGGCAGAAATTGATGAAGAGTTATTTGAGGAAGCTACAACGGATGACATAGCCGAGACTGAAGAAATCATGATAAATGCTGTTATGCGAGCGTCTTTAGCAAAGTCTCCTGCTGCGTTCTTTGGGTGGTCATTCCGGATACTGATGCCCAGACAAATGGAGAAATAGATTGGCCAGGATCACATCTTTAACCCCTCTTTGTCTTTCTTTACTTTGCCTTTTGGATTTTGTATTACTTGCATTTGAGGACAAACTGCTTTTTATTTGTCGTAGGGTGAGGCCCACACCTTTTGTGTGCTAGTAAATACTTGTGTTTTGGTGTACAGTTGGGTTATCTATTTCGATTGTGTTTTTAAAATTGCTTTTGCGATTGTTTGAGCTTATGGCTCTTTTTTAGGTTTAATTGAAAAATGATTTTGACCCTTTCGAAAATTTTTAAATTTTTCGCACATTTTTGCCACCCCTCGCGAGTTGAATGTGGCTGTTCTTTTGCAAAAATTTAAGTCTCGGTTTCGATCAATAGCGATGACTTGAATAGTGCTCTCAATTGGACGAACATGAATGTACTGCTACGATGAGGCCAAATGAAGTTGCATAGACAATATGTGAACTCGTTGCATCTCGTTGTGATTAGCCATTTATCGAATTGATTCTCTTGTCATGACCATTGCACACTAGCGAAAATGTGTAGTCTTGCTTAACTTAAGTGTCGATGCCTTGTATGGTTAGTTGCTTTGAACCATGCATGAATAAACCTAGAATTTGCCCTGTTAGTCTGATTGATTTAGAAATGTGTTCTCTTGATATGATCTTAGGCAACTTTAAAGAGTGTAAGCCAAATTTGACATATACCTCTTTTGTGGCCTACCCGTGAGTGTGTGAAACTCTTTTGAACACCCTTTGAACCTTACCTTTCTTTGGAAGAACCTTGATGAACTCTAGACCTCACTTGACACACTACCTATAACCCTTTTAATTTGTGGTTTAGTGAATGGTGTGCTGAAAAGGAAAAGGAGAAGTCAAGAAGTGCAGGAAAAGTCCCCCTTAACCCATGGTGTTGCAGAACAGTGGAAACCCATTCAATTAAAAAGAAGAAGAAGTGGAATAAGGTACGAAGGTAATCGGGTTTCCAAGCAATCCATGAGATGAATAAACAAGAGACTTAGAAGCATTAGAAAGAGAATTGATAAAGGAGGAGAAGGGAATGCCTTGAGAACACCACATCCCACGAGAAAAGAGCCACTGAGCCTAAATGACCATACCTTAGCACTCACCCTCATTACAAACCTTAGAAAGACCTTTTTGATCTTGAGTAAGCCGAATCAAAAGTCGATTGGAAAATAAGGGCAAACCTATGGGTGAAAACATGCATTGTGTTCCTCTTTTTGAGTGTGAGCGTTGTATCTGATTCCTGATCTTGAATTGATTAACCTCTGTGTGTGAATATGGAATCATTCTTCATGTGAGGGCATTTAGATACTTTTTGTCGAGCTTTGAACTCGCACAAGTAGCAAGTATTGCGAGCATGAGAATCCCTGGTAATGGTGTGTCACAACTAGAATCTTTGAATGCACAATTGATCTTTGCATAAGTAATTTGAATCTTATTGTGTATGTTCATGATTGAGTCTTGTGCAACACTGTTTGAGACACCCTTTTTGTACGGCTGAACTTGAGTTTGCTTGAGGACAAGCAAAAGTCTAAGTTAGGGGTGTTGATGAGTCCACAAATTGGACTCATTTAGGGCTTTATTTTGATAAGAATAGTGTCCTCGAATGCTTATTTTGTCTAAATATCTGATGAAAACTCTTAAGTTTCAGGTATTTGAAGTTTTAGTGAAAGCATGGACACTTAGGTGCAAAAAGGAACAAAAGGGCTGAAAAGAACGACGAAGTTGAAGCCCGAGCATCGCCAAGCACACTTGGTGATTCGCCGAAGGGATTTACTCCGCCCTTTGTTCCAGTACGCGAAGCCCTAAAGGAGAAGGATAAAAAAGGCGATGAAAGGAGCAGTCGGCGCTTCGCCGAATGGTTCCGCGAAGCAGTACTAAACCGCCAATGGTCCAGAACGTGAAAGTACTGAAGGTAAGCACGAAACGGCGATGAGACAGACGAAGGGCGAATCACCGAAGTCATTCGGCGACATCGACTAACTTCGTCGAAAGATCCGCCAACACTATTTTCTGAAGTCTATAAATACTAAACTTGTTATTATTTTTAAGTGTGGAACTTTTATTTTTAATTTCCAGAATAGAATAGTACTTTTTAGATATTTTCTCTCAAGTTTGGAGAGGGTTTTTGGGAACTTGAAGAAAGGAGTTCATCTTCCCAAGTTGGAAGTGAGTCTTCTCTATTCTTCTTCCTTTGCTTAAATTAATGTTTAATTTCTTATACCCATTTGATTTTACTATCATTTTAGGTGTATTTTGTTATTTCTTGATGTGTGGCTAAAACCCCCGTTTTTGTTGTGTGATTTAGCAAATATGTGTTGATATTATTGTTGGGTCTTGCTTGCTGATAGGTTAGATGTAGTTTAATGGTGATTTCACCTAGTGGTTGTGGTTTAATCTAAAGGGTTTGTAGTTGCAGATACAAAGCCACTCATGTGTTTTCGGCTTGCCTGAGAGGGAGGTCGCGAAACCAAGACCACTAGACTGATGGCCTAAGGAGTAGGTCGACATAAGGTTCAGCCCGAGAGGGTGAGCACTAGTCCCATATCCTAACATTCAGCTTGAGAGAGTGAGTAGGGTAAGGTGTAGGCTGGTCTTCATGCGGCAAATGGGTATCCGAGAGGAACACATTTGAAACGGGGTAAGTTGCCCGAGAGGGAACTTATTTCCTTTTAAAGCTTAGCCTAGTCACTATTATCTTACAATTTTCTTGTCAAAAGCATGTACCCAACTATTTATCTCAACTAGTATTGCGGTCACACCCCAAGAATATTTCCCCATACTTGATTTTCTTGTTAATTTTTGTTGCTTTTACTACTTGTAACAAAACCCCAAAATCGATATTTGACACTTTCGTGTCACCCCTTTTATTTACTATGTTTTTGTTCGATAACGTCTTTAGCTACGACTAGTTAGAGCTAAATTTTATTTTTCTATCAATTCTCAAAACCACTCCGATGGGACACGACCCCAACCTTTAGTTGTGTTACTATACTATTGACGATCGTAGACACTCATATCGTAGGTTAGTGTCGTTGGTCACGATAAGCATCAAGACTCAAAGTCGGACTTGGAGCAACTATTTTCACAAGATTCAATTATTAATCCGCTTATGTTAACAGGTACACAATTTTGTTCCTGTTACCTAAATTATTACACAATGAACTTGATCTTATCAAATATAGTTATAAAAATAAATAATTTATAGAACTCATTCTTTTTAAACTTCATCCTTATTCATGAATAAGAATCTAAGCAATTGCAATTGAATCTCATTTTAGACCATTTTGTTTGATTTGACTCTTTGGCCAGAAACTCAAGCCTAACAAATTTTGAGGAAACTTGAATGCTTTCTTTGTCTTTCTAAATCGAAGTTGTTATTTGTAAATTGGACACATCACTTCACACTTTTTAATAGTCAATTTCATGCCAAAAAAATCAATTAAAATATCAATAAAATGAATTCTAAATAGCATATGAGATATTAATAACAATTTACATAAAATAGGGGAGTTTAGGTTGCAACTTTGACACTAAATAAGTAAAACATCTAAAAATTGCACATAAACTAAAAACACCCCGGTAAGACCTTAGTAACATGGAAATAACCTTTTATATGATGAGACAAGAAAATCCAAAATTATGTGTGCATGACATCCCAATGCTATTCTCAAGATATTCATTTACTGATTCCTCAAATTTTGTTTATAATCAATAAACATCAACCTATTTGTTCTATTAAGTAGGGAGACATCAAAAATAGTGTCCCCTATTCCGTATAAATTTAGCATTACTTCTCTAGATTGTAATGAGCCACTTGACAATCTAACATTAATTCAAAATAAAGCGCACTTATTGGAAGTTTTTAAGCAGAAACGTAATACACTTCTCCTAATATCATTGATACATTAGGAGATAGAAGCATGTATGAGTACTTCTTGGTATTTAAAGTAAATGATAAAAGTGTAACTTCAAAGTACTTACTTATCTATTTCATATCTTTAGAAGCTTGTGGCCATGGATATTCTTCAATAGATCTACTACCAAATAGAAGAAAAATCATGAAATTCATCAAAAATATCTGTAGTGTTTCTGTCATGGTCATTACATACATGTTCAAACACTTAAGCATTCACTGATCAACAAATTGGAAATAGAATCAAAATCATGAAGAAATACCAAACAATACACATTGTCAAGAAATCAATAAAGCTATGATGTGATTTGTAAACTTAGGGTGTGTTTGGTATGAAGGAAAACATTTTCCAGAAAATGTTTTCCAATTTTCTCATGTTTGGTTGGGTTAAATGTTTTGGAAAATGTTTTCCAAATCAACTCATTTTCCTCAAATTTAAGGAAAATGACTTCCCTTCAAAACT
>JAJOOR010030219.1:0-12621 GCA_036250505.1 Solanum acaule | reverse complement strand
TAAAAGTGTATGTTGTTTCCCTCCAATTTATTTCACTTGAATTCAAATAAGTGGTTGTAATTTTGAAGTGAAAAGTTGTCATAAGGGTAAAATTGTAATTTCACTGTGCTAATCATTGTTGCCTTAATCTGTGTGCCATTTCTAAAGTGGACAACTAAAAAGGGACGGAGGGAGTACCTTTTAACTAAACAATGAAAAAAAGATTAGTTTATTTTAAAATAAAAAAGATATTATAGATTTTTTAAATTTTCTGGCCAAATAGCATTATTCGAAGGAAATATTTAGTCCATAGGTTTTCTTAATATTAGCTTTAGGGAACAATTAAGGTTAATTATTGAGTCCAAAGGAAATGGCCATCGCACATTGTGCCAAATAGAGATGGCCATGAACATGTTGCGCCTTTTCTGGACTAGAATTACTAAAAATCAATTAACTATATAGTTAATTGTGAAAAGGATAAGCTTGGTAAATACTATCACTATATTAATCCAATGCATTTTAATACGGTTAAGTAGGGTTGTTCACGGTTTGGATAAAAACTGATTCAAATCGAAAAACCGAACCAAATCGATAAAATAAAACCGATTTGTTTGGGTTTGGTTTGGTGTGGTTTTAGATTTTTGAAAACCGATAGTATTTGGTTTGGTTATGGTTTTATTCGAAAAAATCGAAGAAATAACCGAATCGATGAATTATATACATATATTTAATTAACATACATACTTAATATATTGTTTTTATAAACAATTTTAAAGATCTTATAAATATTTTCATTAAAATTTCTTTATAATTTACTTATTGAAAGCAAAAATGTCCAAGATGAAACATTTATCTTATTGATTTCATGTATATGAGTGTCTATGACAATTCTTTATGAGACTGAAAATGTTATTGTCTCTTCCTTCTAGGCCAATATAGTGAATTTTAAAGCTTTATTGATCGTAAATTTAGTGATCGAAAGTTCAATAATTTAAGTCATTCTAACTATTTTTCATTTTGAATTGATTGTTGTCACTTTTTTAACATTTTGAATAAATTGTTTCTTTTATTATTGTGTACGATTAATAACCGAATAACCGAACCAAACCAAACCGAAATCGATAACCACCAAACCGATAAATATATATTATATTTGGTTTGGTTTGGTTTTGATAATTTTAAAACCGATTAAGTTGGTTTAGTTTTGGTTTTGACCAATAACCGATCCAAACCGACCCGTGAACACCCCTACGGTTAAGTAATAAATTAGGAGAAAACAAATATTGATTTGATATTTACAATTAGTATAATATAAATGTCGAGTGCGAATAAATTTTTACCTTAACCTTCGCTTCCAAAATTAGCCAACACATGGTCCAAAATTAGTTGTTGTTGGATCAATATTTTGTCTTGGGCCTCAATTTCTTACTTAAAATGGAATCACTTGCCCATTATACAAAGCGATGTGAAAATTAATCTATGTAGTTTGAAATCTAATATGAAATAATTAATTAGTGACATGATATATAATTATATCAAATTATTGAATAGAATAGTATTTATTGTAAGAATGTTTGTATAATTAGGTAATTTTTTCACTATTAAAAGTACTTAAAACTTAAAAGTTTAATACTTTGTATGTATTGGACCAAATTACTTCAAATCATCTCGGCCCAACGGCTTTTGGCAGACCGATCATTGAGATTTGTGATCCAGGAGGAGTTGATGAAGCCCGTAATTCTCTAGGCCCATATCCGTTATGGTGTCAACAGAGATATTATTTTGGGAAAATTGTATGAACTAACAAACTATTAATTCAAATTAAATGTTATAGCCATAGTTTATTTTGTTAGTAATTCGCAGCAATCATCCCATTTTCTTGCCATCTGATTCGGTATACAATTAGCCATTTTCGGTATACAATTAGCCATTTTATACATTTCGGTATAAAATGTATAAAATGCGTTTGTGTTTGTATAAAGCGAGACAAAAGTGTATATACGAATACAAATGCAAATACATATATTTTCGTCCTATACACTTATAATTATATAAATACAAATCTTATTATACAAATGACAATGTATAAATGAATTTATACAAAACTAAATAATTTGTATAAAATTTGATGTATGTAGCGAATTATACAAATCAAAAGCTTCATAGCAAACATAAAATTTGCTATGGAGCGCAATTATGCAAACTATAGCTATAACATACAAATATGATTTTTATGTTTGATATATGTGAAAGTAGCTCTATTATTTTTCGAATTGTTGCACTTGTGACATCATTTCTAAAAAAACAAAAGGGAAGTGAAAGGAGAAGGTGGTTACAAAGTGGAAATTGGACTCTCGTTGACAAGATGAAAGTTTATGTATCAATCATGAACCAACTTATCTACTAAGATTCTTTTAAAATATAAATTTATTTTTGATATATATACCAAACACTTTTATTAAGTAAAAAAACAATCACGGCATGCTCTATTTGAGAATTGCTATTTAATATGTTATAATTTTTAAAAGAATACTTAATATGTGGTCAATATTAATAAATTTGCATTTGTGTTTGTATAAAACGAGAGAAAATTGTATATACAAATACCAATACATATATTTTCGTTCTATACACTTATAATTATACAAATACAGATCTTCCCCTGTCCAGTTTTATTGTGTTTTTCTCTCGTTCTCGCTTTATACAAACACATATTATATAATTAATTCTTTTGTATATGTATATCGAAACAGATTATACAATTGATCTTTTGTATATGTAAACCGAAATATATATATTAATAGGCATATGTTGAATAGTTATTTTATGCGTTCATCTATCTTTCAGGAGCAGTCATGTGGTTTTCCAAGAGATCGCCGTGAGTTCTTTGCCATAGCAAACATAAAGTTTATGTTTGTTATGGAGCGCAATTATACAAATTATAGATATAGCATACAAATATAATTTTTATGTTTGCCAAACCTAAAATTTACTCTTAAAAAAAACGTCTTTGAATTAGACTTGGCAAGACCACAACTACAATAAACTAGGTCCGAAGTTTGACTTGTCAAGTCCACAACTTTAATAAAAAATAATAATTTGAAGTTGGCCTTGACAAAACATAACAAACTTCAACTATAAATGTCTGAAATTTCTCAAACATCATATATGAAAATTTCAAACTTTAGTCCCTTCTGCATATTTCTAAACAAATTTGAACTTCAAATATAAATGGAAAAATTACGCGGTTAAGCAAATTTATACTATTTAATTATTCATTATAGCTATAGTTTGCTATAATTACCATTCGCAACTAATATTAACCATTAATTACGTGGGCTGATTTTGAGTTTGTATAATTAGCCACGTTTGTATAGGTATAATTCGTCACATTTGTATAATTCACAACTAACAATTCTTTGTTTGATTTGGATTTGTATACGATGATTTGTATTTGTATATGACAATGATTTCCTTTGGTTTTTCAGTTTTGTCATCATATACATTCAATCTTTTTGTGTATAACTTTTTAAAGTTTGTATAAACGTGTAGTTTTCGGATTTTATATAATGTAATTTGTATAATATATTTTGTATAATTATTTAAAGTTCATATGTTTATGTTTGTATCAATTCGTTATTTCGAGTTTTATTATATTTGTATAGTTCAGACTTTATATTACTCAATTATACAAAAACACGTGAATTATACAAACGTACCTGAGAATTGTACAAACAAGATACGAATTATGCAAATTATTGTCCTCTCTCGCTCGCCTCTCTCCTTCCTCTCCCAATCTTGCTCGCCTCTCTCCTCCCTCTCCCAATCTCCCTCACCAGAATATACAAATACATATGTATAATATACAATTATCTAACCGATATACATATACAATTCACCTCTCTCCCACTCTCTGCCCTCTTTCGCTCGCCTCTCCCAGTCTCGCTCGCCACTCCCCTCCCTATAACATGTAGCTATGAATTGTAATTAACAAACTATAACTATGAAGCGTAATTAGGCTATTTTTGAATGGCTACTGACCGGCCCAAAACAAACTTCAAATTTTCACCACTTATCTCATTTTAAATTCTAATGAAGTCGATGTTGTTGAATCCAAAAGAAAGATGAATAGTGGGTATATGATCAAGAACAAAGTGACGGAGTCCAGCCCAACTTTCACATGGTAAGTGTGATAAGGCCCTTTAGGACAATACAGTACCAGGGTGGACCATATGTTCGATCAAATCCATAACAAAGTTTTTGTACATATTGTCCCTAGTTTGAGGTGATTTTTAATTTTTGTCTTCAAATTTAATGGTCTTTAATTTCTCTTTTTGGTATCCATCTAATGAAAATTTCTGTATCTTTACATATTCAAACCTAATGAAAATTTAACGTTTGTACCAATCTTTATCAGACTGTATTAATTGATACAACATGTATCAATCCTCTCCCCAACATTTCTCTTCTCTCCCGAATCATGCTCACATTCTTTTTCCACCTAACGTCTCAAAACAATTGTTATGAATGATAAATACTTAAACTATAGCTATAAAAAATATTCAGACAAGACCCAAATTATAATATTTTTTACATTAAATATGGGCATTTGTCCAATAAACCCACCTGCTAAAGAAGTGTCTTTGTTATAAATGGGCTTCATATTATTTTTTAAAAGCCCAAAATCCTCATAAAACAGCCTCCTGTATTTGTTGGGTTTTAGCGGAGTGTGTGTGTATATATATATATATATTATTGTTTGTTAATATTTATTTGCCCTAATATGTTGTTTATGGCATTTCAATTACCACATGAGATTATTGTTGTTTTGGCTATTTTTACACCGTTTCCTATTTCAATTTTCTCTTCATTATTTTTACTTTATACTGAAATTTGTTGTACTTGAGCCGAGGGTCTTTCAAAAATAAATTCTTTATATCCATGAGATAGTGGTAAGGTTTATATACTTGGATTTTACTGAATATGTTATTATTGTTGTTAGGCCGAGGATGTCACAACTCACAACCACACTAGTCAAAGACTATGTTATGCAGGTGATTTGAGAATGGCCTTGGCAGTTGGCGGTCTCAATATTTCTACTCCATGCACTTTTTTTTCATGGAAAACAATTTTAATCTTGAAAATCTGTTCATGAAGTAAATAGGGGACAAAAGTTTGATAATAAAGTAAAAAAATATAATGATAATAAACAAGAAATTACGTACCTATTCATTTTATTATATACATATAGGCTTTTATTTTATAATATATAAGTGATAATATTCTAAATCAACAGACAACAAATCATTTATTATAAAACATTATCACGTAAGCAATATTGAAAGTCTTGGTTTAATATTTGTGAAGTAAATTTCACTGTCATCGTACAACTTTACCTTCTCATAGTAGACATTATTCTAATTTCTATGCCAAATCCAATTTTCTCGTGATATTGAATGTTGAATTATATATTATTTGTACCCAGCTACATGATGGAAGTCCCCTCGACCAATTGTCACTCGACAACTCAAAGCTGACCGGTACAATCCGCGTGCTTGCCTACTCATCTTTCAGCGGCCTATTTGTACCCAGCTACAATCTCTTCCCTTATAAAAGAAAAAAGGGCCTTCCTGCGCTGACAAATGCCTCTTTTCTCTTCTCTGAAGTCTACAACAAACAAGTGGGAGAGGCAGGATTCGAGCCTACATAGAAAAACTTCAACAGATATAATCAATTTTTCGTGCCAATAATCTTCGGATGTTGAATGATTAAAAAACCAGAAAAAAAGAGTAATACAACTCTTACCTTTTCTTTGTAGTAGATATCATTCGACATCAATTTTATCATAACAATAAATTTCAAATATTGAATAATTAAATAAGAAAAACAAAAATACAACTACTATATGTTAAGATTAATTATCCTGTGGACGTACGGAGAACCTTGTAAGATAGGATATTAATATATTGTTAAAAGTGAAAATAATATCTTTTAATGAACATTTTCAATGCCATTATAGAGATAGGAATGTCGTACAACTTTGGATATACTTGAGGGAAATGGTCAAAAGGCTTTTTAGTTGACAATTTAATTTAATTTCACCCACAGAATATTTTAAAATTGCAACCATTTCGTTTTTCTTTTCAGATTAGAGGTGTTGATAACTCACACATGAGAGTGACAAATAACCAGCTTCCAAATAGTTTATTGTTATAGGAATTAGAATTTTTATTTCATTAGAATCATTTCATCACTGTTGTTAGCCCCACCTTAATTTTAATTTCAATTTTAAAAGATGCAATTACTCATTAGTCAAACACAGATTTTAATTTTTTTTAAATCCCACTTTCAGATATATGAACACTACATTTAGCAATTTTGTTATTTTCAAATGGTTCCAAATTTTTTAGCACAACCTATTAAATTCATATAACAGAACTAGAACTATTCGAAACTTTTCTAACTAAAGTAATTCCTTATATAAGCTTCATAAGTAGATATCAAAGAAATTGCATAAGACATATAATACTATTTTATCGAATAATATTTTTTTTTGGTTGATAGATCGACATCTCTATTTTATTAACAGAAAACTAAATTGTACCTAAACGTACAAAATATATAACTACATGTATCTAATTTAAGACTATATCTCAAAGATGACTTCTCATTATATTCCCTTCTTTCTTTTTAATTTGAGAGATGATGTCAATACAAGTTTTTTTTAGTTTTTTGTGTTGTACCAAAGTATTTCTAATTAAGAAATAAATTTATGTCGTCTTTGTTTTTAAATATCACCAATGATTACCTAATTTTGAACAGTACACCTGCATTTAGAGAATCTCTCCTTTTTTTTTATGGCTAGGTAAGCGTTTTATGATTAAGTACTTAATCCTATAGATCATCTCCGTGGGGGTGATGAAGGAAGAGGTAGAAAAAATTCATAATTTGTTGGGGTTTGCACTTGAAAGAAGAAGTAAAAATAAATAAATATATAGTGATAATTTAATTTTTTTTGTCCCCATGATAGGAGAGAAAATCGCAAAAAAAATAAATAACAATTCCGTTTTGTTAGCTTGACAAGGCCCCTTGTTATGTTTATTTCCAATTATAATTGCTATAATTTCCTATTTGATACTCCATCTGTCCTAATTCATGTGACACGATTCAAATTTGAAAGTCAAAACAATTTAATTTTGATCATAAATTTGAGCATGAAATCTTTAATTTTCTTTTAATGAAACTCTACACAAAAGACTACGTGAAAAGTACTATACGTTAAAATAATTAATAATTTAAATATATAAAAAGCTATATGAAAATTTATTGTCAAACAAAGACTTATTTAAATATGAAATCCGAAAATTGTCAAATATATTAGAACGAGGAGATTAACTGTCACCATTTGTCCCACAACATTGTAATGTAACATTACTAAATCACGCCATCGAAAGAAATTAAACCACAAAATTAATAAGTACTCCTCACTCAAAAAATAAAATAAAATAGTACGTACTAAATTTTTGAAAACCTCGCAGCTAGCATAGATTATGAAAGTACTATTATGATATTGTTTAAATTAGCAGATTTTTGGATCTTAATATATCATATATAATTGCCTTAAAATTCTTCTACGTACGTATTTCCTTCATTCCCATTTTTTTTAAAAAATAAAACATGAAATTTTATATTTTATAAATTCCACGTAGGATAAGAAAAAGTCAAAGTCCATTTCAAACTCGTTTGAAACACGTGCCTTCGTAATGCATCAAAGCAAAAAAAAATAAGGAAAATTAATTCACTAATCAAAACCACACTTTTTGGCAGATACATACACATGCCTGCCCTTATACGTTAAAAAAAAATAGCCATTTGTAGGTACATATTTTTAAAAAAAGGAAATTCATCACTCTATAGCTGTTGGTACATGATATACATAGAAAATCATTCAATGTTATATTCGTCTTATTTAATATCGTGATTTGCTTCCAACTAATTAATTTAAACGATTTTTTTTAGTATATATATATATGGTATCTCCTAGATATCATAACTCATAACCCAAAGCAAACAGAAAACCTCTACATTTGCACAATGACAAATTATAATTTCAGGCACATCGCCATTTTCTTCATTCTCATATCAATTTTGATCCCTGGAGTTTTATCAGTAGTAGAAGATTGTGGAGCAGAAGAAGATAACTCATGTGTCAATAAATCGAAAGCGTTACCCTTAAAAATCATAGCCATAGTTTCCATATTAATCACTAGCATGATCGGAGTATGTTTTCCATTAGTTACACGTTCTATCCCAGCCCTAAGCCCGGAACGAAGCCTTTTCGTGATAGTCAAGGCATTTGCTGCCGGAATTATATTGGCTACGGGGTTTATGCACGTGCTACCGGACTCATTCGACATGTTGTCATCGAGTTGCCTTAAGGAGAAACCATGGCACAAATTCCCCTTCACTGGATTTGTGGCTATGTTGTCTGCTATAGTTACAATGGCTATTGACTCTATAGCTACTAGCTTGTATAGCAAAAAACATAAAGCTGGTTTGGTTAATCCAGAAATTGGTGGTGTTGATCAAGAAATGGGTGCAGTAAATTCACATGTACATTCACATCATCATCATGGATCATTTTCGACTAAAGATGGAGTTGAAGGCACAAAATTACTACGATACAGAGTCATTGCCATGGTTAGTTTTATTTGGTCATTCATTTTTCTTTATTAAGCGCTTTACTAGGACACTATCCGGTCACATAAATGATAATTATATGTAACTGCCTATAAATAGTGAAATTGATTGCTAGTAACAAAACAATTCGTTTTAATTAATTAGTAGGAAGCAAATCACAATATTAAATAAGAAAATAAAAATCGAAATTACACTTGAAGCCTAATGGCACTTGGAAGTACAACTTTAATGTGAGATTTTTCTTACCAAAATTGGCGAGATTTTTTCGTAACTGGTTCTTTAATTATAGTTAATTAAATCCTTTGTTAAACTGATTTAGTCTAGATATTAAATTTTAAATAAAACAAATGTCCATCTAAATATGCACTTGAGAAAATGGAGAGAAAATGTAATGTAGAGAAGCCAAATCCACATATTACTACTGGTCTACTACTTATAACTACAAGAAGTTCAAATTTGTGTATATTATTAGTGTATATAAGGTAGCTGAATTTTTAAAAAAGTATATAAGATATCTGAAATAGAAGCTTTTTTCTTTGTGAATCAATGAGAATTTTGTATTATAAAACATGATTTTTTTTATCCTATTCATACCAAATTAGCTAATTAGAAAAAATGCATGATGAAAAATAAATTCACATTAAAATATTTATAATAGCCATTGAACATTTTTTCTTTACTTACTGATTTAATTAAAATATTTCACAAACTAATCACTGAATGATTTTTTAGTAATGAGTAAAGAGGGGGTGGGGGTGGTGAGTTGTCTTGATATATGGATCCGTACAATAAATAATATATATTGCATGCATGCATTATTTTATTGATACGAAACAATTCAATAAGGTGAAAGTCAAGCAAGCAATCTCTATTATTTGTGTACTTTGTCAGATCATAGTGATGCAAGTCGATTTGTTTATGTATTACTACTAAAATCCTAATATAGACACATCATTTTGTCCCTTTGACTAAGTCTATTGTTTTTTTGATCGCTAATCGATCGGTTCATCAATACTAATTAAACTTGATTAAAAATTAATATAGAATCATATCATTAATTAATGAGCTGGGATTCTTTAAAAATGTATCTTCATTGAAGAGAGTACTTCTTTTTCTTTTCTGCTTGCCTCACACTTGGGAAAAAGGATTAAATAAATCACCTTATCTCCTACACTTTTATTCTAAACCACATGCATATATAATTAATATATTGATAAATTATACTTAGTCAAGTAAAATCATCACAAAAAAGGGTAACGTACATTTTTTGCAGGTGTTAGAGCTGGGAATCATAGTTCACTCAATAGTGATAGGGATTTCACTTGGTGCTTCAAACAATACATGCACAATAAAAGGACTTGTTGCTGCACTTTGCTTTCATCAAATGTTTGAAGGAATGGGACTTGGTGGTTGCATTCTTCAGGCAAGTTATCATATTTTTTTTTGAATAAATAGTACAAAAATATCGATAATTAATTAAATATATTTTCTTATTACGTCATATTATATATTAATATAACGTAGTAACTTTGTTCTTCTTTTTTTCATCCAGGCTGAGTACAAGTTCTTGAAGAAGGCACTAATGGCGTTTTTCTTTGCAGTAACAACTCCATTTGGTATAGCACTTGGTATGGCATTATCAACTACTTATGAGGAAAATAGCCCACGGGCGTTAATAACCGTTGGATTGCTGAATGCATCATCTGCTGGCCTTTTGATTTATATGGCTTTGGTTGATCTTCTTGCTGCTGATTTTATGGGTGATAAATTGCAAGGCAGTGTCAAGCTACAAATTAAGTCATACATGGCCGTTCTTCTTGGGGCTGGTGGAATGTCTGTCATGGCAATTTGGGCCTAGTTTTTTTTTTCCATATAAGTTTGTGAAATACCTCCTTTATTGAATTGCAAAATTGTAATCGTGTATCCTTTTCAATTTCGTGATTAAATTTGAATTGCAAAGTATTTGCCTCACTTTATTGTTTTCTAGCTATTTATGTGGAGTTTTTCATAGTCAAAATCAAAGGTTTGTAATGGATATCCATTTATAATCTATTTACGGTATATTAGTATTTCGCGTGAATAAATTTAATTATAGTACTCGTCTTTCAAAATGGAGCACTTCTTTTGCTCACTATTCTTTGGAGTGCATTTGGAATGGTTCCAAAAAAATTTAAATGGCAGTCTTGATAAACATCATTTCGTTGGTTTGATCTTTCAGTATTGGGGTTGCCCAATTAGTCCGAGAAGGATACATCTTCGTTGCTTTCTGCTAATCACATTGTTGATTTTTTTTCCGATTTTTTAGTTGATCTTTTCTAATACATGTGATTTCAGATTTTTAATGTAAGTTGATTTTGTGTTTCTTAAACTAATGCATAATGCTTTCGTTTCAACATTATGATACATTACAATTTTATCATGCATAATGTATCGTGTTCAAATACTAGTTTTGATACATAACCTTAATTAGTATTGATACTTGATATCATGTATCAGCCTTTTCATCTACAAATTTCTAAAATATCAATGTACTCGATAACTTGATTGTTGATTCATTCATGTATATAGTTGATAACTTAGTTGTAGTTAGTTGTTGATTTATTCATGTTGTATTAGTATAATTTGTCGACAAGTTTGGTTAAAAAATTGTGAATTTTTTTGGAATATAATCTGATACATACCTTCATTCTTGAACATTTTGATGCCTTTACAACAAATTACATGTATAATGTATTATCTATAGAGTATAGTATTTCACAAACACAACAAGATACAAAAATAGTAATGTATCATGCTAAATATTTGGTCATGATACAATAATTTAAATTAATATTACATGTATCACACAATAATGTGTCAAATTCTAAGCAAACACTTTAGGTGCAAAATTTACTTATTTAATGTATCTAATTAATAGGAATATAGTACTTATCAATTTATACAAGATACATAAATACTAATGTATCACGATTGATATAGTCATCTCGAAAACACAAATCAAAAATCGAATTAACAACACAATATATGTAATTCCATACCTCTGATTGTCAGATTTATTTTACTATGAAATTAAAGCTCTAATCTAATTTATACATTGCAAATTCAGGCTCATATTTTTTTCAGATTCCTGAATGTCAGGTCTTTTTTTGCTGAAGAAAACCCCTAATGGCAAAGGAGGGTAAATCAAACTCCCGCGACTTGAAAACTCAAATATAGCAACAAATACTGAACCAACATGAAGACATGTACAACATAAAGTTCAATTAGATGGAGAACCCATTGAGTGGAGCAAATTTGGTCAATATCTCGACTTCCTTCTCTGTTGATTTCTGTTTCTTGAGTTTCCATTATGAGCTTTCGGAGTTAGCCATTTGAATTTCGTCTACTATCTTTGGAAGATGGCCCATCACCATTGTTTGTTTTTATTTTGCTTCAGCTATCTTCTTGAATTGGTTATGTTGGCAACCTTGGCTAATGCAGCTCGACGTGATTAGAGTAAAGGATCAAAATTGTCCTTTATGTTTGAGTAAAGGATCAAAGTAATCCTTGTGTTTTAACATGGAGCACTAATAGTCCTCCATGTTTCAACAATTGGTACACTTTTGATACTCTTTCAAACAACCGTCAAAAATCTAACGGTGCTTTCTTTTACACGTGAGAAAAGTTTCCACCATTGCCAACTAAATCTTCCCTTTCTTTTCCTTCAGATATCCATAATTCCATAACTTTGATTCCCCTGTGAAACAAATAAAATCAAAATAAAAACTGATATTTGGATAAGTAAAACTTATTCAGTTGCATATGTTATTTTTAAAGAATGTATCTCCCTTCAATGGAAGTCTGCGACAAGAGTAAAATCAGTCTTTATGGTCATAGAGTCTTCTTCTGTGATAGATTGTTTAAACTCGAGGAGGGTGCTACGCATATTGGTGTCTTGTTTAT